>JAODUK010045811.1:0-19940 GCA_027564635.1 Typhlichthys eigenmanni
TAGATAGATAGATAGATAGATAGATAGATAGATAGATAGATATATAGATAGATAGATAGATATAATGCGCATGCTTCATATACATAACGCATTTCTTGAATGTGATTTTTACTAATGTTAGTATAGCTAACAATAGTATCTCACAGTTAAAAAGTAGAGTATTTTCAACAATATCCTTGTTAAATAGAAAAAGACTCAACCTCTCTTCTAAGAATTCCACTGTGAATGCTTGGACTATCTCCTATCTGGCCTGTTGTGGTCTAAAAATATAAGTCAACCAGTACAGGAAACCAGCCTGTCGAACATGTCTTGACTCATATGCTAATCATTCCAGGAGTTTTTAACTTACAAAGATGAATAGCAGAATGAGGTTCCATGGGTACTTCCTCCTGTAGATAATGTTGTGACCAAAATAATTGATTATAACAAGATAGATAGCGTTGTGATTTACATACACACACACACATATATATTCGCACATGACAACTTTGTTTATTGTATGTTTTGTCGTGTGAGGTATCAAAGCTTTTTTTTTGTCTGTTATTTTTGCGACACCCCTAATGTACGTAGTACGGATGTTTGTGTTGATAACCACTTACCTAGGTCCCTTACAACACACCAGCACCATGTGAGTGACGAAATACACAGCGCTAAAATGACAAAAACTATTAGTACACCAGCAAAACCACAGGTATTGAGGACATACATTGACACTACTATAGCACTGTACTTACAAGGATGCCCAGTAAACCGCTTGGTTTTTTTTAACAAATGCTGTCACAGGTTGACTAAGAGGAAGAGAGGTAAAGTTAACAGACTTGCAAAACCACTCAAACACACACACACACACTAGGGCTGTCCCGAATACCATTTTACAGGTTTCAAATACTTTATTTCTGAACGAGTATTTGAATACTCTCTCATAAACACCATTAAAAACACTTAACTATAATTAAGAAGTATAACAGAAGTAATCTTCAATTCCTAGCTTCAGTGAGCATACATGTAAACATAGCCATGCGCTCAAAATGGACACTTTGATTGACACGTCAATTGAGCCAGTCAGAGCTGTCAAATAGCATATACCTCCTGTATTACCCAATAAGAGTGTGTGTTGAATGAATAGCCTCACTCTCTTCTTACAAGCTGAGACAATTGCAATCAATTGTGTTGATGACACAGTGTAGGGCAGGCAATTTCATTTCAACATGTGGGTTTATATGGAGACAGTAGGGATTAATGGGAAAACATGCATAATGTGTGAAAACGAATACTTGAATCCCAATATTTTAATCAAATACATACCCAACGAACGAATACCCAAATAATAAAATATTTGGGGTTAGCCCTAACACACACACACACACACACACACACACACACACAACTCACACGAATGTGAATATTGCCACAATGGCTGTCGTGAAGAGGAGCTGCGTAGCTATAATCATGTATACCTGAAAACATTAAAAAATATAAATGTTATTGCACGTCTGGTCTGTTGTGAAACAGACCTGCCAACGCAGCACGGACATTTCTTCAGCAACCTGAAATTGCAGTTCTTACCTTTCTGATGAAGGCATGACGTATGCTGAGACTGTCCCAAACATCGCCACTTGCTGCAAACCCATCATCTGTGGCAACAATGGAGACACACTGTCAGCCTTTTAACACTCGTACATGCATGGCAGGCATTGGCGAGCTACTTTAGAGCCACAGGTCAAAATTGTGAACGGCCGCTGCCATAAAGTATTACTGACGATAATAAGAAATAATACATTTAACAAATAATTCTATTTAAAAAAAAGCCCCTTTCATTATTACCAAATGTCACTTTACAAATGCAACTACATGTATTTCACAAAATGCTAAACTGTGTCGTTTTGCTTAGAATGGACAAAGAAAATGTAATTTTTAGATGCAAGGAATATTCTGAGTACCTTCACAATCCATGCAGAAAAGGGTACTTTCATTTCAGCTATCATAATAGACAAATCAATAGATACTATCTGCAAATATTTCTCCACTCAAACATCGACATCGCATCGGATACAAACAGCCGACATCGGCCGGGCTCTAAGTAAATCATACGATATCAACTAAATAAGTCACCAAAGCCTACCTGAGCTTAAGACGTCCGTTGGCATGGTGGGGGGGACGATGGGCGGCATCGGGGGCATCGGAGGGTGGCTGGGGTAGCCGGCCTGCTGAGGGTGTCCTGGGTATGGTGCGGGGGGGTAGCCGCCCCCCTGGCCCGGGTACGGCATGGCGTTTGGCCCCGGGGGGTACGCTGTGCCAGGCTGGCCCGGGGGGTACGCGGCACCGGGCTGGCCTGGAGGCGGGGGGCCACCACCGTAAGACGGGAAGCCGTAGGCCGGCGGAGGAGGGTACATCCCGTCCTGGGGAGGCGGGTAACTCCCGCCCTGGGGGCCGTACAGAGGGGCGTGGGTATCATCATACCCAGGGGGGTAGTCTGATTTGGACATGTCTCCTGGGGAAGGACACGGAACAAATGTTGAGACAAAAGGAGGGGTTTTCCCTAGCCTGGCTCCACCCACTATTGCTCTTAGATCAAGTTTTTCTCGCTGAGATCAGTCTGGAAACCCTGTTTGCATTAGTGTTACCACGGCCACCCTGCTGGCGTTAGCGTTCGCACAGCCACCCTGCTGGCGGTGCAATCAGCGTAAGTTAGTGAGATGACGTTGAAGTCAAGCTGGTGGTGGTAGAGCTAGCCGAATAGAACAGTTGCCAATGCTAATTGGTTCAGCGCTGTCCAATAGTTTCAAAATTAACCAGAGATCTACGCCCAGTAGGAGGACACCACAGAGGTCTACACCCAGTAGGACACCCCAGAGGTCTACTCCAAGTAGGAGGAAATGACTACGAACACCCAACCAGGCCAGGTTTTCCCTGCGCTCAGGTTTAACTTTACACACCTGCTGTACACGGGTGGGTCATGAAGAACTAAGAATGCAAATGAGGATGACAGAGATGCATGCTGTAAACAACACAACCTAAACACAGGATATGGCTATAGCAATATTAGCCCTTTCTATTGTATAGTGTGTTTGTAGCCTAATTGATAAGTTACACTCATGGTTACAAGAGTTTTGGATAGAAAATAATAATAATAATAATAATAATAATAATAACAATAATAACAACAACAACAACGCAATAACATTTCTAGACTGAGGGATCACTTCAACACGTAGTTTCAGTCAACATTGTACTTTACAAAAACTGCCGTTTCACCACATGCTTATCAAACAGCACTAACCAACCAGTCCAACCACAATTTACAAGAACATATCTTTGGTGTGTAATACTTTATTGGTTAAACAATTACAACGCAAACCTCAAACAGTCACAAGATATACTGTAGGCAGGATAAAGATATAATTTAATGTTTTACATTTCAAATATCTATACTACAACAAAAACACATCATCACACAGGAATAAGTAGCATTTTAGACAAACTACAGTACCATTTTGGTTTCATTTTCACAGGGAATTATCTTTTAGGGCATGACGGCTGAAGGAGAATTTAAGAGCTGGCCCAACCTTACACATAACAACACACCAACAACACGTCAACAGCACAGAAAATCCAAAATGGGAAAAAGTGCTTCATCAGACATAATGTTACAGTGCTCAAATAGCACCGAACAAACAAGGTTCATTTGAAGAGAATATATACAAGAACAGAAATGTGGAGTGTGTACATGTATACGTTTAAAGGTTGGACTAACAAACCCTTTTCATCCACCACCAACCATGGCTATATGATTACATCAGGCAGAAAGGCGGCTGTCATTATCAACATACGTCATGTGGGCCTAGACATACTTCTGACTCATCGTTGTTAAAGGGTTACTGTGCTTCAGGTTTGTGTGCCACTGAAGCCTAAAACAAACCACATTACTAGCAGAAGGCCTTCACACAGGGACATTCTGTTTGATCCCATATTTGAGGCTAGATATTGTAAACTGTAACAATATTTAACAGCAATGCTATCACAAGGCTACGGGTAGGATATAATCACTGTGTTGCTTTGTTAACTGTGACTGGGCTATACCGGCTTCCATGAATGGAGTTTATAAGCCTATATCTTATTCATTCTTATGTATTTGGGCAGCGTAGCCAGTAAGGTATCCACAATTACTATGAATGGATGGTTAAAAAAGTAATTAAGATACCATTTTACTATATCTTAGGCCTGATCTTGTATAAATATAAATTATCACCATTACCTCATCTTGGTTACTTTGAGATGAGGTTATAATAGTGTACATCTCATGTAATAATTGTTAAAGAAACGCTAAATGTATTCGACTTTATATTTCCACATATATTTTATTTTTACAGATGGATTTGTATTTTAATGGAACTCCATTGGCACACCCACAAAGCAAACTTTTTTTTAAAATCCTTATCCTTTAATTCTTATCCTTACTTACTGTTCCTATTTACTCACCGTTTCTATCAATAGCATTTTACTTATTCTACTTAATATCATAAGCATCTCATTGCCATTGTAAGTGTTGTCTTTTTATGTGTGTTCATGATGATATATCTTATAGCATTTGAATATAGCAAATGTAAAACAAAATGTTAAATTCAAAAGATTCACCCAATGTAGCACACGGTCTGACCATTGACTAATTGACCAATTACTGCATTTTCTTTCCCTTTATTTTCTGAATTGCAACACCAGTATACCCCATTCTCTGAACCAAATGCTCAGTGGCCTGAACACATACATTTGTTGAATCAATCACTATTTTGGTAAAACCTTAAACAAGTTCAGGTAGTTATGTACACTATTTACAAATCTCATACACTCACTTTTTGCAAAACTATAAACACCTTCTCACTCACTAAAACACATTTTAGCACCGCGATGCATTTGTGTTGCAAATTGGTAAATATGGGCGTCAAACACAACTACAGTACAACCCAACCATCATCGTTTACACACACAACAACTCATAATAAATGTTGACACTGGTTTCTAATGATGTGCTCAAACCAACTGTTTGTTGACGTGACTGAATAAAAGCCAGTCACGTGGCAGAAGTGTGTCAAATATTGTTGATACTAACAATTGATGGAAACAACCTGAGAGGCAGTAGTGGTGGAAGGTCTATGACCGAAGCACACCAGGGAAAATCTCTTACAGGCAATGGAATTGGCCTGTGGTGACATAGGTGTGGACTGTAGAGTGTTGTCAAGGCTTGATCTGACACGCCACAGGGTTTTTTTTTCCCCCCCGATGCCCACCTCTGGCTGGACCCAGCACAAAGATGTGATGCTGGCAGAATGAGTCTCTTGTTGACTTTGATTTAGCAGTTGCACACTATATTGAGTGTAATGTGCTTTTAATTTAAAACGTCTTTTTGCTTACTATATTGTTACAGTATGTAAGTGCTAAATATACAGATATTGTTATTACTGACAGTACTTACAGTATTGTATCTTCACTGTAGTAGTCGGTTGTGACTGTTTTAAATTGCAAAATGCATTTCCTAAACTGTAGGTCTAATTAACCCTTTTCTGTAACATGCCTTGGACGCTAAATTATCCATTGTCTGATGTAGTGTCTATAGGCTCTGTAGTGTACTGGCTGTGTATGTTCTGAAAGCATTGTTTGATTTTGACCAGATTCAATGATTTTGAGGAAGATGTATTTTGCAAAGAGTCAGTGGTTTTGTGAAATGTAGTTTTTGTGTTTAAAGTTTTGAGAAAATGGGTCAAGGTTTCAAGAAATGTCCCTTAGCAATTGTGAAAAACTGTAAATAATCCACGCTGTCACATCCAAAATCCAATCCTCCCTTTCATTTTACACACAAGTTCACTATACTACTGTTTCACTTGATTTAACACACACACACACACACACACACAATTACCTTTTGGGTACCTAGGATTTTTTTCATAAGTAGATGCACATACACATCGATTATTCTCTAAAAAAGTGCACATTCTACTACACACTATAGGCTACATTAGATTTCACAAACAACGCTATTTCCAATGTTTGTATTTGTATTGCACTGGGCTTTTAAATATTCGTTTAAATTGCCAAGGTGTTATAAACACAGGCTATTTGGTTTTACAGTAGGCTATTGCATGCAGTAAGATTACCACTAGCATCCTAATTTCCCACAAGAAACAAAATGGTCAGATATATATAGTTTGGCTAATATATGCGATAGAAAAGCTAATCCAATTGGCGTTTTAGTACTTATTTACGTAAACTCTTCTATAAGGATACAAATGCACAGAAGCCCGCGAGAGGAGCAGGCTACACAAAAAGCCTTTTCACTTAGGAGCCAAAAACGCAACGCTTCTCTCCGATGCTAACAAAGGCTCAGATCCTCTGTGTCTTCCATATAGCAAACATAACCATCGTACAACAATGTATTAGCAGTATTACGACAAATAATCGCTATAACGAACATTGATAGATTGTGTCGGCTATCTACTCACCACGTTATGAAAGCAGCGATGCGAGGCAGTTGGCAATCACTACGAAAATTATGACTGGGATTTCCAGATACCGTATTGATACTAAAGAACAGATTACAGGTAGTAGTTCACAGAGTGTAAAACAATTCCAATGTCTTAACCCAGGCAACTCCGTTGTGATTTATGTTCCACACAGCATGAAAACAGATGTCAACTTCTTCGAGTCGCTCGACTGAACATTTCCTGAAACTTGCAAAACAGCAGGGTGGAGTCCATGGAATCTGCGAATAGATCTCACACACAAATGGGTGTGTGTTGCATTTTTTCGGGAGGTGGAGTTTATAGGCCTGTCCTGGAGCCGTTAGTTCCTATGACAGCCGTTTTGACATACATACAAGACTAGGCTATATCTATTATTTAGATAGCCTACTAATATTCCAATAGCTACTACTTGGCCTATGTATTATTTAGACAGTAACTATTATTCCAATAGATAGTTATATTCCAAAAGTTAAGCAATCTATTCTATTTTCTACATTCATTAGATATTACAATATTATCTATTCCAATAGTTAGGCTATCCATACTTATCTTATCTAAATACTATAGGCTATTGGAACAGATATAGTCTAAATCATTTGTATGTAAAGAATAGATACTAGCAAGTCTTGAGAATAAATGTCAGAGTGTTGGGAAAGTTACAGGAATGTTACCATTTACTTATTACGGTACTCCTTCAAAAGTAATATTGCTTTACTTTGTATTTAAAGTAATTAATTATGTTACATTACTATATTACGTTCACAATCACTACCCTGCCTCGCCCTTTCCAAACAAGCCTGTGTGGCCAGCTCATTTTAAAATTGAATCCTTTATTGGAACAATCATCTCAAAGTGAAAACCATACAGCCTCTTAAACCAGATGATTGGACAGGTTGGTTCAGACTAGTCTAAAAACAACAAAACAATATTATTTGTAGTTAAAGGCAATTACAACAAAACAAAAAATCCAGCCATTTAAAAGAGTTTAACAATAGGTCTATCACTAACGCACACTCGCACAATACAATAAAGTGTCAAAGGTAGCATAATGCATGTTTCCCATGTTGAAATAGGAAATTCACTGTAGCAATACTAGGTTTCCACTTCGCTTGTTTTTTGTGAGTATAACCATATTGCATAAAAGTAGAAAACCTGAGACTGAATAAAACAACTGCTAGAGGCCTATTCAAAAAAAGTTAGGTGAATAAAATTCCCAATCAATAGTCTAAAGTAAAAAATATATATTTTTAAATAAATCACATATTCAGGATTTAAACCAAAACTCTTTTTTTTTAGTTCTTAGTGCAACTGTGAATTTGCATGGAAAACCCTGCAACTAGTTGTGAGAAATTTTAAATTTAGAATTGATTTGCTAACTGTCAAGATGCGTGAAAATTAAGTTTCATGCATCTTGCAACTAGTTGCTTGGAAGTTTCACCATGTAAAGCCAGCCTAAGATTTTCATGATATTGATATTTTGTAAAAAGCAGGTTCTTCTTGAGGTAGGCTATTATAGCCATGCAGTGCTGAGGAAGTGCATCAAGCCTTGTAGCAACTATCTAAAAAAATAATAATAATAATAATAATAATAAAAAAAAAAAAATAAAAAAAAATAAAAAGGTCAGCCAGAAAAACAAAAAACAAGGCATGTCGTGTTAAAGTTAAACCACCCATTTCTAAAAACGTATTTGGCTTAGCCTATTTTTCTACTTTTTTTTTTAAATCAATATGTGCACTTAACACAACCTCGAAATTTGACACAGTACGTCATAGACATTTATTAATATCACATAATTTCATAAACAAGTATAAAACACCAAGCAACTTCCAGACATGTAGAGGTAACAGGTCTATGACAGAGTTTGACTTGGTGACAGTTGGCTCAGACAAAGTTGAGGACGAGTTTCTTAGTGAGGGTGTATTTGGGCTCTGGCATCTGTTTATGCTTTATAAGATATATTTCATATTCTCTTCTGCTGACCTCCCGGTTGACACGCGTCATAGTGGAGAGAATGTCTTCATTTCTGCACAGGACACAGGCGCATCTTATTAGTTAAATGCTAATGGATTAAGACTAGTAGGCCTAATGTATGCTAGAACTCTGTGCAGTCTCATGTTCAGCTTGTACTTGTGAGTGACAGACAAACAAGGTCATACATTGTCAGAAATCAGACAATTTAGCCACTCTGCAGTCACATTAAGAATTGTTGCCTCACAGTAAATGTCTTATGTGGACTATTGTCAGCTTACCTTTTTGGATAGGTGATCAGCCAAGCCCTAACCTGTGCAGCTATATCTTACATAAATAAAAAATCCTAAATCCTTATTGATGTTCGGCATGAAATAATCCCCGGTTTGCTGGCCAGATAAAAAAAAAAAAAAAACGGTACCATCGTGGTTTACTGGCAGTTTTTTCTAATAGGGACTACTTTACGCCAAAAGTAACAAGTCATCCCCTGTATGCTCTATTTTCAGCTCTAAAAAGCCTGGTCTCACCTGTTTGCAGCCCACTCCAGCTGATTGCACAGCTCCTGGATGTAGATGGAGCCGTTGGTCTTATGTCTAAATGACTTGCACTGTTCCACTGTGGCCATGCCAATCAGGAAGTCAGCGTCATTCGGAATCCTCTCCGGTCCGGCGTCCTCCTCCAAGTTGCTCTGCGCCGCTCGTGCCGGTGTGGCGGTGGTGTGCTGTGGTGCCACACCCCCCTGGTACTTCACTCCCTGACACGCCTGGATGAAGAACAGCTTGGGCTTCCCCGCCAGCGTGACAGCCTGCTCGCTGATGAAGGGCCACGTCAGGGCTCGAATGGACACCTTATTCCCGTCCGTCCCGAAAACACACCCCAGGTCTCCGTGGGACAGTACACACACCACCTCATGGAGGAGGCAATGTTTTTTTAATAATAACAATAATAAAAAACATAAATTATACTATGGACTCAGTGTTCCGTTTTCAACAAAAACGTCACAAATACAAAATTACTCCCTGATCAAATGTGTAATTAAAACTGTTACAATTGCCATCCACAATTAGAGGGATGGATGGATGGACAATTGCAATTTTTCCAGCCAAATCAAAAGGGCAACTCACGAAGTGCTAAGGAAGAAACATGTCCACGAGGGAAACTGATTTCTAGAACTTTTTATTCACTTGTAAAATGTATTCAATTAAGCAAAAACACAAAAGTGTTGTCAACAACTTTAAGCGAATACAATGTCAAATCTTGAATTCTGAATTCTCCTACCAAATTGTCAGCAACTGCCATGCACACAGTAGCTGTAGTCACATGTTTTAAACAAATGCAGTCTTACTTAAAGTCGCTGATGGCCGACACTGTATGTAGCAATGACTTTGGATATATAAATCACGATTCCACTCACCAAGGCATCTGCATCACAATAATCCTGGCGGCCCAGTTCTTTTAGAATATCCTGTATGTCTTTCGCAGTCTTGTCTTTATGCACCTGGACCTCAAAGCCTAGCCTGGAGAACACCTTCTCCAATGCCTCTGTGTGGTGGGCAAGAGAGAAGCACATTTGAGAACAAGGGGACTGATGTGGATGTTTCTCCAATAACTGTCTACACTGCAAAAAAAAAGAATTTCAAGAAAGTAAAAAAAAGCCTTGTTTCTGGAATATTAGTCTTTTTTTTTTGGTCTAAAAAGATAAATAATCTTATCAAGCATATCATCATACCCAGGGGGGTAGTCTGATTTGGACATGTCTCCTGGGGAAGGACACGGAACAAATGTTGAGACAAAAGGAGGGGTTTTCCCTAGCCTGGCTCCACCCACTATTGCTCTTAGATCAAGTTTTTCTCGCTGAGATCAGTCTGGAAACCCTGTTTGCATTAGTGTTACCACGGCCACCCTGCTGGCGTTAGCGTTCGCACAGCCACCCTGCTGGCGGTGCAATCAGCGTAAGTTAGTGAGATGACGTTGAAGTCAAGCTGGTGGTGGTAGAGCTAGCCGAATAGAACAGTTGCCAATGCTAATTGGTTCAGCGCTGTCCAATAGTTTCAAAATTAACCAGAGATCTACGCCCAGTAGGAGGACACCACAGAGGTCTACACCCAGTAGGACACCCCAGAGGTCTACTCCAAGTAGGAGGAAATGACTACGAACACCCAACCAGGCCAGGTTTTCCCTGCGCTCAGGTTTAACTTTACACACCTGCTGTACACGGGTGGGTCATGAAGAACTAAGAATGCAAATGAGGATGACAGAGATGCATGCTGTAAACAACACAACCTAAACACAGGATATGGCTATAGCAATATTAGCCCTTTCTATTGTATAGTGTGTTTGTAGCCTAATTGATAAGTTACACTCATGGTTACAAGAGTTTTGGATAGAAAATAATAATAATAATAATAATAATAATAATAACAATAATAACAACAACAACAACGCAATAACATTTCTAGACTGAGGGATCACTTCAACACGTAGTTTCAGTCAACATTGTACTTTACAAAAACTGCCGTTTCACCACATGCTTATCAAACAGCACTAACCAACCAGTCCAACCACAATTTACAAGAACATATCTTTGGTGTGTAATACTTTATTGGTTAAACAATTACAACGCAAACCTCAAACAGTCACAAGATATACTGTAGGCAGGATAAAGATATAATTTAATGTTTTACATTTCAAATATCTATACTACAACAAAAACACATCATCACACAGGAATAAGTAGCATTTTAGACAAACTACAGTACCATTTTGGTTTCATTTTCACAGGGAATTATCTTTTAGGGCATGACGGCTGAAGGAGAATTTAAGAGCTGGCCCAACCTTACACATAACAACACACCAACAACACGTCAACAGCACAGAAAATCCAAAATGGGAAAAAGTGCTTCATCAGACATAATGTTACAGTGCTCAAATAGCACCGAACAAACAAGGTTCATTTGAAGAGAATATATACAAGAACAGAAATGTGGAGTGTGTACATGTATACGTTTAAAGGTTGGACTAACAAACCCTTTTCATCCACCACCAACCATGGCTATATGATTACATCAGGCAGAAAGGCGGCTGTCATTATCAACATACGTCATGTGGGCCTAGACATACTTCTGACTCATCGTTGTTAAAGGGTTACTGTGCTTCAGGTTTGTGTGCCACTGAAGCCTAAAACAAACCACATTACTAGCAGAAGGCCTTCACACAGGGACATTCTGTTTGATCCCATATTTGAGGCTAGATATTGTAAACTGTAACAATATTTAACAGCAATGCTATCACAAGGCTACGGGTAGGATATAATCACTGTGTTGCTTTGTTAACTGTGACTGGGCTATACCGGCTTCCATGAATGGAGTTTATAAGCCTATATCTTATTCATTCTTATGTATTTGGGCAGCGTAGCCAGTAAGGTATCCACAATTACTATGAATGGATGGTTAAAAAAGTAATTAAGATACCATTTTACTATATCTTAGGCCTGATCTTGTATAAATATAAATTATCACCATTACCTCATCTTGGTTACTTTGAGATGAGGTTATAATAGTGTACATCTCATGTAATAATTGTTAAAGAAACGCTAAATGTATTCGACTTTATATTTCCACATATATTTTATTTTTACAGATGGATTTGTATTTTAATGGAACTCCATTGGCACACCCACAAAGCAAACTTTTTTTTAAAATCCTTATCCTTTAATTCTTATCCTTACTTACTGTTCCTATTTACTCACCGTTTCTATCAATAGCATTTTACTTATTCTACTTAATATCATAAGCATCTCATTGCCATTGTAAGTGTTGTCTTTTTATGTGTGTTCATGATGATATATCTTATAGCATTTGAATATAGCAAATGTAAAACAAAATGTTAAATTCAAAAGATTCACCCAATGTAGCACACGGTCTGACCATTGACTAATTGACCAATTACTGCATTTTCTTTCCCTTTATTTTCTGAATTGCAACACCAGTATACCCCATTCTCTGAACCAAATGCTCAGTGGCCTGAACACATACATTTGTTGAATCAATCACTATTTTGGTAAAACCTTAAACAAGTTCAGGTAGTTATGTACACTATTTACAAATCTCATACACTCACTTTTTGCAAAACTATAAACACCTTCTCACTCACTAAAACACATTTTAGCACCGCGATGCATTTGTGTTGCAAATTGGTAAATATGGGCGTCAAACACAACTACAGTACAACCCAACCATCATCGTTTACACACACAACAACTCATAATAAATGTTGACACTGGTTTCTAATGATGTGCTCAAACCAACTGTTTGTTGACGTGACTGAATAAAAGCCAGTCACGTGGCAGAAGTGTGTCAAATATTGTTGATACTAACAATTGATGGAAACAACCTGAGAGGCAGTAGTGGTGGAAGGTCTATGACCGAAGCACACCAGGGAAAATCTCTTACAGGCAATGGAATTGGCCTGTGGTGACATAGGTGTGGACTGTAGAGTGTTGTCAAGGCTTGATCTGACACGCCACAGGGTTTTTTTTTCCCCCCCGATGCCCACCTCTGGCTGGACCCAGCACAAAGATGTGATGCTGGCAGAATGAGTCTCTTGTTGACTTTGATTTAGCAGTTGCACACTATATTGAGTGTAATGTGCTTTTAATTTAAAACGTCTTTTTGCTTACTATATTGTTACAGTATGTAAGTGCTAAATATACAGATATTGTTATTACTGACAGTACTTACAGTATTGTATCTTCACTGTAGTAGTCGGTTGTGACTGTTTTAAATTGCAAAATGCATTTCCTAAACTGTAGGTCTAATTAACCCTTTTCTGTAACATGCCTTGGACGCTAAATTATCCATTGTCTGATGTAGTGTCTATAGGCTCTGTAGTGTACTGGCTGTGTATGTTCTGAAAGCATTGTTTGATTTTGACCAGATTCAATGATTTTGAGGAAGATGTATTTTGCAAAGAGTCAGTGGTTTTGTGAAATGTAGTTTTTGTGTTTAAAGTTTTGAGAAAATGGGTCAAGGTTTCAAGAAATGTCCCTTAGCAATTGTGAAAAACTGTAAATAATCCACGCTGTCACATCCAAAATCCAATCCTCCCTTTCATTTTACACACAAGTTCACTATACTACTGTTTCACTTGATTTAACACACACACACACACACACACACAATTACCTTTTGGGTACCTAGGATTTTTTTCATAAGTAGATGCACATACACATCGATTATTCTCTAAAAAAGTGCACATTCTACTACACACTATAGGCTACATTAGATTTCACAAACAACGCTATTTCCAATGTTTGTATTTGTATTGCACTGGGCTTTTAAATATTCGTTTAAATTGCCAAGGTGTTATAAACACAGGCTATTTGGTTTTACAGTAGGCTATTGCATGCAGTAAGATTACCACTAGCATCCTAATTTCCCACAAGAAACAAAATGGTCAGATATATATAGTTTGGCTAATATATGCGATAGAAAAGCTAATCCAATTGGCGTTTTAGTACTTATTTACGTAAACTCTTCTATAAGGATACAAATGCACAGAAGCCCGCGAGAGGAGCAGGCTACACAAAAAGCCTTTTCACTTAGGAGCCAAAAACGCAACGCTTCTCTCCGATGCTAACAAAGGCTCAGATCCTCTGTGTCTTCCATATAGCAAACATAACCATCGTACAACAATGTATTAGCAGTATTACGACAAATAATCGCTATAACGAACATTGATAGATTGTGTCGGCTATCTACTCACCACGTTATGAAAGCAGCGATGCGAGGCAGTTGGCAATCACTACGAAAATTATGACTGGGATTTCCAGATACCGTATTGATACTAAAGAACAGATTACAGGTAGTAGTTCACAGAGTGTAAAACAATTCCAATGTCTTAACCCAGGCAACTCCGTTGTGATTTATGTTCCACACAGCATGAAAACAGATGTCAACTTCTTCGAGTCGCTCGACTGAACATTTCCTGAAACTTGCAAAACAGCAGGGTGGAGTCCATGGAATCTGCGAATAGATCTCACACACAAATGGGTGTGTGTTGCATTTTTTCGGGAGGTGGAGTTTATAGGCCTGTCCTGGAGCCGTTAGTTCCTATGACAGCCGTTTTGACATACATACAAGACTAGGCTATATCTATTATTTAGATAGCCTACTAATATTCCAATAGCTACTACTTGGCCTATGTATTATTTAGACAGTAACTATTATTCCAATAGATAGTTATATTCCAAAAGTTAAGCAATCTATTCTATTTTCTACATTCATTAGATATTACAATATTATCTATTCCAATAGTTAGGCTATCCATACTTATCTTATCTAAATACTATAGGCTATTGGAACAGATATAGTCTAAATCATTTGTATGTAAAGAATAGATACTAGCAAGTCTTGAGAATAAATGTCAGAGTGTTGGGAAAGTTACAGGAATGTTACCATTTACTTATTACGGTACTCCTTCAAAAGTAATATTGCTTTACTTTGTATTTAAAGTAATTAATTATGTTACATTACTATATTACGTTCACAATCACTACCCTGCCTCGCCCTTTCCAAACAAGCCTGTGTGGCCAGCTCATTTTAAAATTGAATCCTTTATTGGAACAATCATCTCAAAGTGAAAACCATACAGCCTCTTAAACCAGATGATTGGACAGGTTGGTTCAGACTAGTCTAAAAACAACAAAACAATATTATTTGTAGTTAAAGGCAATTACAACAAAACAAAAAATCCAGCCATTTAAAAGAGTTTAACAATAGGTCTATCACTAACGCACACTCGCACAATACAATAAAGTGTCAAAGGTAGCATAATGCATGTTTCCCATGTTGAAATAGGAAATTCACTGTAGCAATACTAGGTTTCCACTTCGCTTGTTTTTTGTGAGTATAACCATATTGCATAAAAGTAGAAAACCTGAGACTGAATAAAACAACTGCTAGAGGCCTATTCAAAAAAAGTTAGGTGAATAAAATTCCCAATCAATAGTCTAAAGTAAAAAATATATATTTTTAAATAAATCACATATTCAGGATTTAAACCAAAACTCTTTTTTTTTAGTTCTTAGTGCAACTGTGAATTTGCATGGAAAACCCTGCAACTAGTTGTGAGAAATTTTAAATTTAGAATTGATTTGCTAACTGTCAAGATGCGTGAAAATTAAGTTTCATGCATCTTGCAACTAGTTGCTTGGAAGTTTCACCATGTAAAGCCAGCCTAAGATTTTCATGATATTGATATTTTGTAAAAAGCAGGTTCTTCTTGAGGTAGGCTATTATAGCCATGCAGTGCTGAGGAAGTGCATCAAGCCTTGTAGCAACTATCTAAAAAAATAATAATAATAATAATAATAATAAAAAAAAAAAAATAAAAAAAAATAAAAAGGTCAGCCAGAAAAACAAAAAACAAGGCATGTCGTGTTAAAGTTAAACCACCCATTTCTAAAAACGTATTTGGCTTAGCCTATTTTTCTACTTTTTTTTTTAAATCAATATGTGCACTTAACACAACCTCGAAATTTGACACAGTACGTCATAGACATTTATTAATATCACATAATTTCATAAACAAGTATAAAACACCAAGCAACTTCCAGACATGTAGAGGTAACAGGTCTATGACAGAGTTTGACTTGGTGACAGTTGGCTCAGACAAAGTTGAGGACGAGTTTCTTAGTGAGGGTGTATTTGGGCTCTGGCATCTGTTTATGCTTTATAAGATATATTTCATATTCTCTTCTGCTGACCTCCCGGTTGACACGCGTCATAGTGGAGAGAATGTCTTCATTTCTGCACAGGACACAGGCGCATCTTATTAGTTAAATGCTAATGGATTAAGACTAGTAGGCCTAATGTATGCTAGAACTCTGTGCAGTCTCATGTTCAGCTTGTACTTGTGAGTGACAGACAAACAAGGTCATACATTGTCAGAAATCAGACAATTTAGCCACTCTGCAGTCACATTAAGAATTGTTGCCTCACAGTAAATGTCTTATGTGGACTATTGTCAGCTTACCTTTTTGGATAGGTGATCAGCCAAGCCCTAACCTGTGCAGCTATATCTTACATAAATAAAAAATCCTAAATCCTTATTGATGTTCGGCATGAAATAATCCCCGGTTTGCTGGCCAGATAAAAAAAAAAAAAAAACGGTACCATCGTGGTTTACTGGCAGTTTTTTCTAATAGGGACTACTTTACGCCAAAAGTAACAAGTCATCCCCTGTATGCTCTATTTTCAGCTCTAAAAAGCCTGGTCTCACCTGTTTGCAGCCCACTCCAGCTGATTGCACAGCTCCTGGATGTAGATGGAGCCGTTGGTCTTATGTCTAAATGACTTGCACTGTTCCACTGTGGCCATGCCAATCAGGAAGTCAGCGTCATTCGGAATCCTCTCCGGTCCGGCGTCCTCCTCCAAGTTGCTCTGCGCCGCTCGTGCCGGTGTGGCGGTGGTGTGCTGTGGTGCCACACCCCCCTGGTACTTCACTCCCTGACACGCCTGGATGAAGAACAGCTTGGGCTTCCCCGCCAGCGTGACAGCCTGCTCGCTGATGAAGGGCCACGTCAGGGCTCGAATGGACACCTTATTCCCGTCCGTCCCGAAAACACACCCCAGGTCTCCGTGGGACAGTACACACACCACCTCATGGAGGAGGCAATGTTTTTTTAATAATAACAATAATAAAAAACATAAATTATACTATGGACTCAGTGTTCCGTTTTCAACAAAAACGTCACAAATACAAAATTACTCCCTGATCAAATGTGTAATTAAAACTGTTACAATTGCCATCCACAATTAGAGGGATGGATGGATGGACAATTGCAATTTTTCCAGCCAAATCAAAAGGGCAACTCACGAAGTGCTAAGGAAGAAACATGTCCACGAGGGAAACTGATTTCTAGAACTTTTTATTCACTTGTAAAATGTATTCAATTAAGCAAAAACACAAAAGTGTTGTCAACAACTTTAAGCGAATACAATGTCAAATCTTGAATTCTGAATTCTCCTACCAAATTGTCAGCAACTGCCATGCACACAGTAGCTGTAGTCACATGTTTTAAACAAATGCAGTCTTACTTAAAGTCGCTGATGGCCGACACTGTATGTAGCAATGACTTTGGATATATAAATCACGATTCCACTCACCAAGGCATCTGCATCACAATAATCCTGGCGGCCCAGTTCTTTTAGAATATCCTGTATGTCTTTCGCAGTCTTGTCTTTATGCACCTGGACCTCAAAGCCTAGCCTGGAGAACACCTTCTCCAATGCCTCTGTGTGGTGGGCAAGAGAGAAGCACATTTGAGAACAAGGGGACTGATGTGGATGTTTCTCCAATAACTGTCTACACTGCAAAAAAAAAGAATTTCAAGAAAGTAAAAAAAAGCCTTGTTTCTGGAATATTAGTCTTTTTTTTTTGGTCTAAAAAGATAAATAATCTTATCAAGCATATTTTGCAATAGAAAATACATCTAATTTTAAGAAAATGTATCCAAGTTTGTCTTAACAAGAAATTCCAGCTAATATTAATAAACTTACACTGAGAAATTCATAATTTGGGAAACAATGACACAAGTCTGGCTGTTTTGCAGGTCCAACAAATCTGTTAATTACACAAACACTGCTTATAAAACAGAATACTGCGAGACATCGCGCTTGGTTATAGGGGTGGGAATCACCAGAGGCCCCAGATACGTCTCGCGAGCTTCACTTTAGTTTTGCCATGAGAATCAGTCTGGAAAGCATCGGGATAATTTTGAATGTGTCCGAGTAGCAACTGAACTTTCTACTCAGCGTCGTGTTTATAGCTATAGGCCGTGGTTTTCCAATCAGCATAGTGTTTATAGCTACAAGGGCGTGGTTTATGTGTGCCAACCATGGTGCCGACAGCGAAAACGACCAGATGGTTCATCCAATGAACTGTGTAGAAAATTGTGCTTTATATTTTAGATATTCTATTTTAGATATATATATATATATATATATATATTAGATCTTATTGCTTAAAAGTGAAAACACTGGAAGAGTAGTGGAAAGTTATAGAAAGAAAACAACAGGCTCTGTCAGAGAACATAGTGAGGGCAGCTATCTCTCAAGGTCAGGCGTGTGGCACAGTGTGGTCTCTGTGACGTCGGCTCAGCCTGACAACACCTTAGTTACCAGGCAGGCATGAGAGGTCATCTTCACCTGGGGACTAAGGATTACGCCAAGTATTTTTTTGAAAGTACAGCCATTCACAAACAGTTCCCCAGATGGATTTGTGACAACAATTCCTCTGGCATGTCAGGTTAAGATATGTATGCCACAAAACAATATTGCAATTTAAAAAATAATGTGATATTTTGCCATTTAAAACTTTTTCCAATTTTTAATTGTCACCAAAAGAAAACTTTGACGATATCGGTTTGTTCAACTCACATAAATTGTATTGCTGCAAAATGTGATTGTCAAGCCTACTAATTGACATGAACATGTCATAAATATTATATACACACCAAGTTAAATTTTCATGTGCATTTTATATAATCAAATTGTGATACTTGGCGTCTGTGTATCGATACAGTATTGCCATGGGAAATATAGCAATACTATGCTGTATCGATTCCCCACCCCCCGCTATTATATACCTTAAGTACGAATATTTGAAACAATAAAATATTAGAAACATAATACTGTTCAATAGGCAAGTCAAGCGCTAATAAAAGTAATTCTCATCAGGTACAGTCTTGCTAATCAAATAGAAAAAAAAGACTTACCCTCATCTGCATTAGTTCCTGATCGACTCAACAGATCCCCCAAAAATGTCTCGTTGCTGATGATGACACATTTCCCCCGAGGATTGTGTGTCAGTATGTAGTACTCATTCTACAACACACACACGCATCACAAAACAATAAAGATAACTCAAATGTGATATTTAACATAGATTTTATGGTGCAATGCAGGATTATTGACTACCTGGTCTTGACTGGGAGTCTCTATGCTGGGTTCTGCATCAGAGTAAATCCTCTGGCTCTCCTCATCATCTACAAGTTAGATAAGAGTCTCTCATTTGTGTAGAAACACCGATAGCAATGCAAAAAGATTATTGCGGATGCATGTCTGCTATATTCATAAACAAGAAACTTGTGCTTACAAATGATTACCATGAAAACACAACGTGCATTACCAACAAACACTTATACAATACAAAATAATGCACATAATTAAAATGGAAACAGATACTAATATGCGAGACCTAAAAACAGTCTCCAGAGGTCTCCAATAGGACATTTCTGCCATAGCCAAATAAACAAATTGATTGAGTAGTTTTTTTAAAGTATTTGTTAAACCTGGGTTTTGGAATACTTAGTTATTGGAGAGAGAGAGAGAGAGAGAGAGAGAGAGAGAGAGAGAGAAGAGAGAGAGAGAGAGAGAGAGAGAGAGAGAGAGAGA
>JAODUK010045822.1:0-44156 GCA_027564635.1 Typhlichthys eigenmanni
TCTCTCTCTCTCTCTCTCTCTCTCTCTCTCTCTCTCTCTCTCTCTCTCTCTCTCTCTCTCTCTCTCTCTCTCTTGCAGGGGGATTAAAGAGCACTAGAGGGCAATTACATTGCAAGTGCACTGTTCATGAAAGCTGCGTCGTTGCATGCGGCGGTGGCCTGTGTTAAACATAGCTCTCTGTGCGTGCGTGCTGGCTGTGCCCCAGGCCAGGCCAGTACAGCCTGGGGGTAATTGTATTGCTGTCAGCCCTTAGTTGATGACTCAACCCTTGTCATTGCTTTATGGTTTGACCTCTGCTTTTTCAAACATGCGTCCTGGTCAAGGATCTGCACTGGGCAGAAGGGTTGTGTGTGTGTGTGTGTGTGTGTGTGTGTGCGTGCGCATGTGTGTGTAGACAAGCAGAACAGATGAGATGCTCAATAGTAACATTTATTCTCAAAATAAGGTGAGTTGGGAGGTTAGGTTAAATATAATGAATGTATTTTCTTTGAAAGCCTCTCATTTAATTCAGCCCTATTTACCCCACCGCATTGAAGGGTTGTGAGGTGTTGAACCAGAGTGAACTGTGTTGACTGAGCCACCTGGCTGCAAATGAGAGTTGGTGTGCGTGCCTTACTTATGGTAGAACCAGTTATTGATGAAGGAATTAAGTGTGTTTACTGCTCACAACAAGGTTTTCCCTGTGGGTCCAGACGCCAGGCTGTTGAAACTTCTCATCACACACCTGTTTCTGCCTGAAAGTCTGACATAGTTTTCAGTAGGGATTGTTAGAGGACTAAATCAGACTTCAAATTACATTTAAAAGGGTGAAGCATAAAATATGAACATTTACTGTCTAATTAATACATTAGAGTGTTTAGCCTTCAACAGATAGACAATAATTAAGAAAATTTCTTCATGGATACTGTAGTTTTCCCATCCATAGTCAGCCTCCTCTATATTTTTTGTCCGCCCGTTGCTGGAAACGTCAGCTCCTTACACCGGTTCACTTCACAGAAGCATGAAGACAGGAACGCCATGCTTGAGAAAAAAATTCCTCTACCTTCCTTTCCGTTTGTCAGCAGCAGGAAGGAAATTCACTTTTTTGTGATTTCTGCTTCAATTTACTTTAGTGGAAGAGAGCGGGACAAGGTGAATCCGGTAACTCAGGCGGAAAATGTGTTTTTGCTCACCCGCCATCAGTATTCCAGTGTGGCTATCAAGGGTTTTGTGAAGAGCCAATACATTAGTTTAGCTCATAATGGCTTTGTTATATTCATTTCTTTTTCTTCATGGTACATCATCTTGAAAGTTAAAGTATGTCTTTGCGGTTCTCATGTGAAACTGCCAGATGTTGGATTAATACTGTAGGGTAGCATCACATCATCATTAGATACAACCGAACACATTTATGTCTGAGTTATTAATGATATTTTATCTCAGCCAATGGGAGTAGAGCAGGAAGACTGTATTGCTGGGGTGACTTCCTCCCTTTGTAGAGCTGGGGAGGAAAAGAGAGACTTGTGGAGTGACAACCAAGCTGTAATTTGGGCTTCAGTGTGTGGGCTGAGCAGTGGCTTCCTGTGACAATGGGTGGGAGGTTCTAGAGGATATATTAGCCGCTATGGTAAACTAGCTTGTCAACAAGTCAGACTCATCCACTTAGAGTCTGTGGAACAGCCTTTTGGAACGTAGTCTGCTTGACCTAGAACATCTTAATGGGACCCTAACACTTCTGTACTAGACTAAACAATTTGAAAGACTAAACTTCCAAATTGACTGTTCATTAACCTTATCCTGGCTTCATTCCAATTGGATAAGCAGAACAAATAATCGCCTATATTGAATAATAATTACCGGGACTTTCTGAGATGTATTTTTCCTGGCTGTAGAAAATGAATTTAGATAGGCCTTCATGGTCTGAATATACAGTACATTAACACAATAACAAGTAATGCAGTTAGTGAACATCTCTATGTGAACAGAGTGACAGTTGCCATTGGAATGTTATAGGATGGTGGTGAAGGCTTTATGGAATTAAGTAGGCCACATTGTATAGGAATCTCTCCTGACCCCCCCCCCCCTCCTCTCCGGTTTCCTGGGCACTTGTCAGAGCAATTACACTGATTTAGTGCAGGGCTTTATTGTTGCAGCGCGCCACCCTATTGTCACTGCATTCCCGCCATACCTCTTCCTCACTCACCACCCGCTGGCCAGATGGTGTGATGCTAGCAGCCACATCTAACTGCAGCACTAACATTACACATGTGTACTAAGGCATGCATACAACCTTGTAACAGAGATGGAATAGTAAGTAGCATGTTTATACATTTAGAAATGGACACAGCATGAACACAGACATTCACATACAAAAAAGGCAGCGGTGAGATACTAATTAGTAATTGGATACATGGATACCTGTCACTAGAATAGAGAAAACCAAGTGTTTGATTCTCAAAATCCCTAGACCCGCTTTATTTCCCTGCCAATGTTCAAACTAAATCTACGCCCATGCAGGGAAACAAGTGAGGACATCATATATAAAATGTGACTTAAACAGTGCAGTGAAACCTGCTGCTGACGTTGATTGGTTGGTTTTGCAGCCTTTCCTGACTGGACCTGTCCTAGCAGGGCTCATTCCCACACTACACGTCCTCTAGTACACGTACACTTTATGTCCTAGGAGGAACAGACAAACGGTCTGTCCCCAACAACATATTTAGTTGATGAACATGAAAATATACAATATACTACCAGTAACCTACAGAGATCAGCTTTGTAGACTCGATAATATAATTTATTATGAGAAACAAAGCAAGTGAATGGCAGCTATAGACTGTCATTGTTATGGACTTTCATTATTTTCTCTATTAACTGCTGGCTTCAATTACTGTTAAAGTAGCTGTTGCCACTTGGTTGTTCTGTAGAGTACTATTTATAAGGGGTGCTCTGCCACAGTGTTGTAAAAATAATAAGGATGGCAGTTTTGAATGAGAGCAGCAGACATGAAACACACTTTCAACATCGCCAAGCGAGTAATTAAAACCAAAATGGCAATAGGCCTCCATGGATTGTGGGGGACGACATGTTTATCGTACAGTACACTAGTTAGATATTAAGGGCTCTTCCTCGGTTTATCTGAAACTAATCTTCGGGGTCCCGAGACATACATTACTTCTAGTTTACAGTAATGTAATGAGCCCCAGTAAGAGTATGATTCTGCTGTGTTAATGTGTGCTACGGAATGGGAGAATGAAAGTGCAAAAGTGACAACTGTGCTGTGAATGGTGGAGGGAAAGCAAATGAGAAGACCTACGGTAAGGCGGATTTACACCTCCAATTCGCTGTCCCTTACCCTTGCTCTCACACTGTGCAGCATTTTTCAACCCAGCCCAGCAACTAGCTTACATTCATCGTGGATTAGGCCTCTTGCTGGTGAAGTCAAATGAATGGGGAAAATGCACCAGATCTATTAACAAAAGAGAAAAGCGATTTGGTCCATTTAATCCTCACGCGAGCCAATTATACAACATTGACACCTGTAAAAATGTGTTCGTTCTCTTGTTCACAACCTGATTAGCTCATTGGCACACAATGCACTCCTTTCCTCTCTTCTAGGCATTCGGCCTCTGATTATATGCTTTGAGAAAGGGGCAGGGTAAATGAACGTGTGCGCTGTGTAAGTTCATTAAAGGTGTGTTTGATATAGCTGACAGCACCTTTACAGTACATGTGAGGGCTGCAGTGTGTGCTCACTCCTCACAGTGTCACAAATGCTTAACAGTAGCGGTGGCTAGAGGGCAGCTACTATATAGTGCCAAGCCAATACATCTGTGTAAACTAAATTATGACAAACTAATGATTTACTTACCCACCGAGAGGTTGTTAATGTGCACAGAAACAGTCCACCAATTGAGCATAAATCTACAAGGGCGAACACTAGTGTACAATAGCTAAATATTGCTGGGGCTGTGTTGCAAATCTTTTCTGGGTGCTTGTGAAGTGGTAATTTACACCACAAAGTGGTCCGACTGGCAGCGACGCTGACTGAATGATGGATACCTGTCAGAACAGAGCAGCCAGAATGGACTGTTTAACGACACCGGCTATAGGCTTGACGGGCTCGAGGGCAGAGGGAGACATTACATACACTATGAGCAGACAGACAGTACAAACACGCACACATATTTCCCCATAATGTTGACACTTGTGTAGAGGATTCAGAACTCATATGTCTAGTTGTAGAACTGCAAAGACAGGCATTTAATATCTAGAACCATTTCCTTCAGAGGGATCTAACCATTCTGGTAACACTGCTGCCAGTGGACTAATGCGCTAGCTTATTTTTTAAGTGGCGTAATCAACGAACTGAAATATATTCCTATGTCTCATTGATTAACCTTTAAAGAGTCTAAAGGGAAATATACCGTTTCCTCCATTATAAAATCACATACTGTACATCATTCTTTCATGCTATATTGACAGTTATATTGGCCATAACATCAGGAAAGGGAAGATAGAACTACTTCACTAGATACTTTCATAACCTATTATGCTGCTATTATCATAGGCTTGAGAATCCTTTTTTAATAAGAATCAAACCACTGAAAAAACTTGCACTTCAAATATAGGGTCAAATATTTGTAATGCTATTCAAATGATTAAAGACTTCTACTAAATGCTAATCTAAAATTCTTCAAATGTTCAAGGCACTCAATTTACTTTGTATAACCCGTTCAAAAAGCTCTTTCTTTTGAGGATGTTTGACAACTGACACCATTTTTGCAGTATTTATTTTCTTTTATCTTTTGCAGTCTTTTTACGTATGTTTCATTGACTGTATTTACGATATGAGAGTGGATCGTACCTAACTGCCAAATGTTGCCTTTGGTAACAACGCAGGCTTTGCAAGTGTCTCATTGTGTACAGGCCCTATATGCCGTTGCCTTTTAGCTGGGCCTTCTGCAGTAGAGCTGTCAGTCTGAAGAGCTCCTAAGCTCCCGGCGATCACATGACTAATGTAAAGGGAGCTGCCCCATGCAGAGCTCTTTGTGTCTCCTAAATTATTACTGGCCTCAGAAAGAAGATCCCGAGGAGGGGAAATCATGATCATGCATTAGACACCACCATCTCTTGTGTTTTCTGTCGTGACATTCGACTTTTTCCCCTTCCATTTATGAACCTGATTTTCCTCTGGGTTTATGCATCCCCCTATGGTCTCTATGGAAAGAGTCAGTCGCCTCCAACTCCTCCAGGGAACTGAGCATGCTTGTACAGTTCATCCCCAGAGCCACACACAGCTATGTAAAGCCAGTCACTTACTGTTGCCTGCGTGAAACCCTGTGTTGGATTTTATGCACCAGTACCAACATGTGAACACATTGACACACACACAGGCGCGCACGCACACACACACACATTCAATCACATACCCGCACACTCTGCTCCACTCCCCATGCAATCTGGAACAGCAACAAAGCTCTCCCGCGCTGTTGCCACGGTAACGTGGCCGGGTCAAAGCAGTCGAGCGGTCTCTCTTGTTACTGCCTGAGCCCCCATTTCTCTCTCTCTCTCTCTCTCTCTCTCTCTCTCTCTCTCTCTCTCTCTCTGCTCACACTATCTCTGTTTCTCTTTGTCCTCTCTCTATCCTTCTTTACTCATCTTTGGCCCGTTTAAATTCACCTCTTGTTGTCGCACTCATATTTTTTTGTCCATTTCTGAGTGATAAAGTGAAGCACTGTTGAGTAAGTGTGCACCCTGGGGAATAGTGTTTTTCAGAGAATAACTAAAACCCTGAATCGCCTTTGCTTTCACTCACACTGTTGTATTTTGGTGTGAGGTATTATTGATGATTGATTCAGGTCAAAGTGACAAAATAGCTTGAATTGTTAGTGCATAATAATAATAATGAATGCGTGGCAGTTGACATCTCCAGGTTCAACACAATCTGCAGTATTATTAAAATTATTATAAAAAATGATTATTAATATTATTAAATATTTGGCAGATTTTGAATGAGGCAATGCACCATTGTTATGCCATGCCCTGCTAGTCGATGTATGTAGGTGTTGTCTTAGGACGGCACGATTAATCTAAATAAAATTGCGATCTCGATTCTTACCATATAGTTACTCCGGGTTGGTTCTTGATTTAAACGAGGGAGGCGTCAAGCTTGCATCTCTATGTATTCAATGCTTTAGAATAACAGTAGAACCCCCATACACACTGTATGGCAGCACTGCCCTCTCCATGACAGCAGCATTAATGTCCCCAATGCACTCCCACACTTACAATAAAATTCACATTATAATGAATGCCACATACTATAGCGTACATGTTTTATGAGCCCCCCAACTAGTTTAACTAAGAATTTGTTGTAGTTCTAGTTTAAGTGGTTTTCTGTTCAGTGTCAGATTCATGAATCTGTTGCATTTAAGTTATAAACAGGAGCATTCCCTTTCTGGCCAATGTAAATCGACAGTATTACTTCCTGAAAGTCCAAGAGTCCTGTGTCGAGTTAACATGGGTATATGTATCAGACAGTCAGCACAGCGTTGCTTATGTGACGTATTGCTAATGAACGAAAGAGGCTCAGACTACCTACTGTAATTGGTGACTTTTTAATTATAAAAGCATATTTTCCCTAAAAGAGCTTAGATTAGGTTATTATCTGATATTTACGATTGGAGAAATGTTTAATAGCTAATATTTTAGCTAAGGATGCTGCGAACCACATAGAGTTGCCCTGTCTTTGGTTGTGTTTCTGTCTTCCCTGTGTACAGTTGGTCTGTTCCGTCCTGTGCTTATCAGTTTCACCTGCCTCTCGTTATCCCCCTACCCAATGGCCTGATTGTCTACTTTAGTCAGTCTCTTTTGACACGTCCTTGTCGGTATATTGTCAGTTATCTGCGCTTGTCGCTTATCGTCTCGTTGCCTGTCCGTGTCACTGTTCCAGTCTGTATTTTTACGTTAAGTTCATTAAATAGTTTGAAACGCTCCCTGCTGACGGGCATCTGGGTCTACCTATTGATCTAACTGTTGACTACCGTACATGTAAAGTTTATCATTTGGGAAATATCAAGTCTTTACTCTGGTCCGTGTCCCCATGGCCAAAAATTATGCATTACTACACCATAATGTCTCTCTCTCTCTCGCGCATCTCATGAGCGTTTCAAGTTTTCCAGTCTGTTGTTATTGGCTGCACATAAACTGTAGTATGCGAGTGTGTGTTTCTGTGCATGCAAGCGTATGTCGGGTCTGCCCTGTGCTGTACTTTGGGTGAAGGTTGCATTTCAGACATTGTCATGTTGGAGATGCCCATAGGCACACATCTTAAAACAATCTGTAGAAACCAAATTAGACTCCACAGACTGCCCGTCAGTGTTTAATTGATCCCACAGCTAATGGCAGGTTAGTTTACATGGAACTGCTCATAATAATAATAACCAAGGAGGTAGGTGGCGGCATGCAAATTAAATTCCACTGAAATACCAATTCATAATGGCTGGCTGAAGGTTCAGAAACATCTTTAGAGAATGTGAAGAGGAGGCACAGCCGTCTGCACTCCCATAAACCTTTTTGTGAGGTTCTCATCAGTGTATTGTTGTAACAGTGCTTAGAAGTATCTCTCTAGGTAATTCATTGCATAAAGTAGTCTACTGGTGCTGTATTGCTCACGCTTTGAGCTCTAATTAATGTGGGCAAGGTACACAGTGCAGCTATAGCCTGCTGATGCTAGTAATGACATTAAAGCCTACATTTAATGTGGATTCAGCCTGCTAGCTAGGTTATACCTACCTCATAGCATTTACACAATGGATAATTACAAAGCCACAAGGCAATTCCTGCTAATGCTTTTATTTATGCCGCATGTACAGAAACCACTCGTTCATGTCCATGTTCACAACACAATGTCGAGGAAGTTATCTGTGTTATTGTGCTAGCGGTTATGGGGCTAATGGGTTAGCCATCTGAGGACCCTCTCAGTGCCAGTGATATGACCATTCAGGCAGAGCGCTCCACGGGACAAACATGGCCGGCCGTGAACAGATGTTGATGTGTGAACTAATGTCTCTCGGCTGTGTGGCTTCAAGCAGAGTGCCGCTTGCCCTTTAGACATGCCGCCTGTCCATCAGTGGGATCACCACCAATGGTGTCTTGTCACAAACACATGTATGGCCAGACGAGTGCACAGGCTCCTGAGGGGAGATAACATACTGTAGACCAAATTACATTAAAATGAGAAATATTCTCATTGCAAAACTTTATAAAGGTCGTTCTTATGTTACATTTGGTGTCAAGGGTCAAGGTCGTGGCAAAGTGAGTCCCCTTAAATCATACATGTGAATGGCGGTTCTACTTTTGCTTATTTTTGCTAAAACACATTGTACTGTATGTTTAAATGAAATGTACGCCATTTGTTTTGCCACTAACACAGAGAACTTGTTCTCTGGTTATGACACATACTGTAATAAGTAAACATCTGGTCTCTGGTACCTGGTATAATAGCAGTAAGTGAACCATGAAAGGAAGGCATGATTAGTTAAAGTGGAAATAACATGGTCATACATAAGCGTATCAGTGGCTGTTTCTCCCCCTGAACTTCATATCGTAAGCTCATTATATCTCTGCCATGAAGTGATTATGGGCTCCAGTAAAGCATTGTTCTGCTGTTGACAGGATTAAAGATGACTCAGCGTGTCGGTATGTGTCTGTACTCTCAAATGTTTGCTTGTGTTGTGTACGTCAACAGCAAAACACACTTGACTTGCGCTTACTTTTCGTACAATCCCTTCATGGCCTCTCTCCCTGCTATCTAATCGATCTGGCTGCCTGTCGATGTATTTATTGATCTGTAGACACAATATTTCTTTAGATACACACACTACTCTCTCTCACACACACACACACAGGCACACCCACTCTCTCCAAACACACAGTTTTGTTAATAATTCAAAAGCCATAACAGGAGTCAACACCAACTATTAACGCAGTCTTAAATAGACCAAACCCTGTGAACTGACATTATGCTAATATTTTCTGTTCTGTAGAAGAAGTCGGGACTGGTGAAGACTCAGGAGAAGAAGGAGCGCTGGAAGGAGAAGAAAGCTGTAAAGCGGCAGCGGGAGCAAGAGGAGGCACAGGTTGTGGTGGAGGAGGAGGAGAACGTCTCGCCCATTATGGATGCCCTGGAGAATGGCTTCCTCCACCATGCCCAGCGGGAGCAGGAGAGGATGAACGAGAGGCTTCTGAAGAAGACCTACTCCAAGAAGAACAAAACGGTCGGTGACACAGTGCTTTTCCTCTTGCAGTCTGCTTGTCGTTTATTACACATGAATGGGGCACTAGCTCTGATCTAACTTCACCATGACAGACAGTGTGTTCACTCATCACTGGTGCAATACTGGAGCTTTGGGCCTGATAACGATTATTTAACAAAGTATTTGGAAGAAAAATAATTATCTTTTTCTTCTAGCATTCTAGCATCCAAAACAAGATGTAAACTGAATAGACATTGGATGTTCTTTGCTAACTAAACCATATCCCGTAAGATCATGCAAGATTTTCAAATACTACAATTTCAATATTTTGCCAAATTATTTACTTCTTTTCTAATGTTCTATTTTAATGTTTAATGTAATTTAAGTGCTCTATATCTTAAACGCAGTCAGGTGTGATGACACCATATGTTGAATTCTGCCAAACTGCATCAGCAATTGTACAAACAGTTTTCACATGTAGTGACTGTTGTTGTTGTAAGAGCATTTTGGCTGGAAACTTAATATATTGTCTGCTATACAGTGTTTGTAATGTATCAATTGCAAATGCATTTTTTGGAAGTAGCAGTGACATTTATGCTGGAACAGGCAGTGACTTTTGTGGTTTGAACCGTGGTCGATAAAATTGAATAATTGCCTTTAACTTTGACACTTTTGGCTCATTTTTTTGTAGTACACATGTTTTAGTACTGCTGTTGGACATCTTATTGTAGAATAAGACATTTTAATTTGGTACTCTCATTTTCTTTAGTTGTTGATTAACTTTGCCAGCTTTCAACCATGAAATCTCCTGCAGCAATGTGATTGGTAAAGACAGGTAGAACATCTTTCTGTCAGCTGTTAGTCAAATGTCAAATCCTACGCTGTTTTAGCTCAGTTCTCCCAATCTTTCCCCAAATGTGCCTAATGCATGTGTCCGACTTGTGGCTTTAATGCACTGATAAATTGGAGCCAGCTAGAGCTCTTGTTGTTCTGAATAGTCGTGCTCTGTGCTTTGGGTTTTTGAGACACCTGCTCCATACCATCCATGGTTTTGGCATTCTTTTTGATATCTGATATGAAAGCTAGTAATAGAGCAGTGAGAACAGAAAGAGGAGTGTTAAAGCATGGGGGGGAGGGGTGGGTGCCAATGTGAGATGAACTGGGCAAATGTTGCAATACCCACTGGCTATGGAGTAGAAATAGAGACACACACACACGCAGACAGTACACTTACACTTTCTATTTCTCAGAATTATCCTGAACCACTGTTCATGTTTGATCAGAAACATATTAATTTAAAGTAATTTAAAAGGCACCATATATCTACTTAAATGTAACCAGATTCAAAGGTGTGTGTGTGTGTGTGTGTGTGTGTGTGTGTAACCCATTTGTAATGGCGAGCTGTGCCCCCCTCAGACAGATGGCTGCCAATATCCCTGAGCCTGCAGCACAGCCCATTGAGTCAGTGGCTGGCACAAGGAGATAACCCCTCTATGTATTAACAGTGTGTTTAAATGGGTGGATGCTGTTATGAAGCTGACCCAGGGCCAATATCCACCATGGTGCTGTGGATGATAAGGGATGGGCTTGGTGGTGGTGAGGGTGGGGGGTGTAGGCAGGAAGCTGATGTAAATACTCATGCTGAATAAGCCCTGGGGCCTTGATCACATGACTTGAATATCTCTCTTGAAGATTTCTTCAGGAAGTCAGTGTGGCTGAAAATGAGCTTGGGTGTGTTGTGTGTGTGTGTGTGTGTGTGTGTGTGTGTGTTGTGTGTGTTGTGTGTGCGTGTAGGTTTAGTAAATACATTTGTATTGTTTCAGGCATTGTGAAACTGTGGCATTCGTACGGTGTAAGGGATTTGCTTAAAACACCTAGAATGCCCAATCAACTGCTAATTTGCTACGTGTAGCATTATGCAAGTAGAGGAAACATATAACATTGTCTGCTTTCTCTGTTATATCTTGACTCATTTGCTATCTCAAAGAACCAATAGCACCTGTGCTTTATATGAATACACTGTACACGTTTGGCAAACAAACACCATCTTGCTACTAGGGCTGACTAATTTAATTCAAACGTAAACCACATTTTAAACAAACACTTTGCAAATCAAGAAAGTTATTCAAGTAAATTGGCCTATGAAATATTTTTGTTCTCAGTTGTTACTTGAGACTGTACTGGAATCAGCTAGAGGGGTGATACTCATTTCTGAAACGCTGTGTGTTAATTCTGTAAATCTTTTCCGCACAGCGTTCATGATGTTTATAGTGTGATGACAGTTGTTTGCCTCTTTCCAGTATAATGTGGCTCCAAGTGACGATACCAACACAGACATGTCAACCGCATTTGGAAAGTCACAGACTTGTCTTTTTCAGTATGGACAGTTACCAGGTCAGCTGAAGAAAAAGACAGTGTCACAGACAACACCAGTGAATAGCTTGCTGTGGAAGATTGCTCCAATCGCTCCAGTTTTTTTTTTTTATTGGTGTCAATAAAATGGCCATAATTTACTTTGTCAGTACTAACATTTTGATAAGACTATAATTATGTCTCAAAGGTAATTCATTCAGACTTTTGTATGACTAATCTATAGACCATTTGGCATAATTCAGCATTGTTAAGCTGCACTACTAATTGCCCTTGTCCATGACTATTTCAACTACAGTACAACTATACTGTGGGTTTTTTGATAGGTGTTTTGAAAATATATTATTATTAATCCTATTATTATGGAAATTGTGGGTTAACACTTGTCATTTAATGTACATTTAACTGAAGCATGATTGAAACACATTTTTTTTATTGCAATTGCAGCATTGGCGTAAAATAGGTATTTATTGAGCCAAACCACATACTAAGCTAATAATGCAGGTGTTTGATGAATAATGCAATAAAAGGGTTGTTTATTTTGATGCACCTATAGCCTAAGTGACATAACACATAGGTAGTTGAGCCACACAAATGAATATGAACGTTGAAATAAAAGATACATGTGTCTAAATGACAGCAGTGACATGCTATGTGATGCTAGCTGTGTGACAGGTTGGCCGATGTGTTATGAACGCCCTGGTCCCGGACACTGCTGTGAAGGCAGCCAATCAGCTGCCTCGTCCTGTCTAGATGGAGGGGTACAGTATGCATATGAGGCTCTGTTAGTCTGTCTGGTAGAATCTTCTGGGATGTCCTCCTTAAGTGTCACTCTGTCAGTGCAGCTGTATGTCTTTTTCCTATTATACTGTACATCTGCCAGTCTTTTTGTCTGTCCATACAGCATGACGTGAAATATAGATAGCTTTCTATGTTTTCTATTTTGGTACCTCTCTCTCCAGCTGGGCCCTCTCCAGTGGTGCCTCCCATTCTCTCTCTCTCTCTCTCTCTCTCTCTCTCTCTCTCTCTCTCTCTCTCTCTCTCTCTCTCTCTCTCTCTCACACACACTCATACTCACATGCAGTGTGCACACCTCTTTCTTCTTATCTTGGTCTCTCACCGCTGTGCTTCCATTAATATAAAACGCGCATGTCTACAGATGGACGGGGTTGGTGTTTTTATCTGCTAGCGAAAAATGTCCTTGGCAGCCACACAAACATACTGGATCACAGCCGATGTGCTTGTTTATCATGCCTATACCATAACGCACGCACGCACACACACACACATGCACGCAGTTACATCTGATGACAATATATATGGAGAATGCACGCATGACACACACATAACAACACACACATATGGATACTCATATACAAGCACACACCTGCGACCACGCAGCGCTGAACGCCGCACTGTTGCACACAGCAACATTATCTTTTCATCATAAATGTGGCAGGAGAATGCCTTCAGATGAGCAGCCATCTGGACATGAAAACAGGTGTTTATGAATGCCTGTCCATATTTTCTCCCCCCACATTGATACTGGACCAGAAAGAACAGTTATGTGCTGCATGTTCACACTGTGCTTGGGTTATGTGGGGGAGGGGTTCCTTTACTTTTGGGGGTCATACACATTGCATCAAGTCACGTTGTTATCACCTTTTGACAGAGGTCATACTTCTTATTTGTTTATTTGTTGTACCGTTGTGACAGGGTTATTTACCCAGTGTGACCCATGTGGCCTATGTCTTTATGGGGCCATCACTCAAGGGACCAGACAAGTGTACTTAGCTTTTCCCTGACGAAACAAATTCCCCACAGCATTCCTCACAAGGTACTGTGTGTCTGCCATCTTTCTTTCCTGTTCCATACGTTTTCTCTCTGTTCTGCCTTTCTCTTTTGGCCCTGCCACTGCCTTGACCTCCCTCTCCCCGATCAGAGGTGACGTCCCTGACGTGTAGCACCCAGTGAAGTGGTGTTCGGCCCTGGGTCTCCCCCTTGGGACATGGGAGCCTCCCGGGAAGTATGGGTCAGCTGAGTTTTCTTTTACATAGGAGACAGGTGTCACCATGACTAGGATTCAATTACAGCTCAAACCAGGACCCCAGGAGAGGGCAAGGGGGGTATAGGGTGACTGTGTGTGTGTGTATGAGAAATAGCAACACACACAGTCACACGCTGGATGCAGCCTGTGTGTGTTTGTGTACGCTGTGCTATCAGCTTGTGGCATGATGTTCCGTGTGTGTGTGTGTGTGTGTGTGTGTGTGTGTGTGTGTGTGTCCTGCGTTATCCTGGAGTCCCGCCCCAGGATAGCGTTCAGCCAGGAGCAGGTAGCCCATGACTCGAGGAGGCCACCAGCCAGTGCTGGCGTGGCTTTGACCTTCGTTTGGTCTCACACGGGGACCATGAATAACACATAGCGCTGACACGGTCACAGCAACACACAGAGACGCATGCATACATATAGCAGACGTGCACTTCCCCACTCTGCCTGTACACCTCCGCCGGCTAACACCGTCGCATATGAACACATCTCTTCGGACCCTCGACTCTATTATCTCACCCCCACCCCCACCTCACCTTCCGTATTAGCCCCCCCCTTCAGGATTACAGCATACAGTATCTAGGTGTGTTTATGTGCGCTAAGCCAGCCGGAGACAGATGAGATTAGCCGGGGCATTAACAGTGCACTGGAGCATAGTTCACCGGGAGCCTGAAAGCTCTGGATAGAGACAGCGGTGCTGTGGCCCCACTGACCGACAGCTGGCCGACCGTAACTAGAAGGCGATGGGGTTGAGTGATAAGGTCGGCCTTGGTTGTTATCTGGCAAGCGGAGAGCCATAGCCCTGGCAGCTTGGCTCAGGAACAGCCCAGCGTGCAATATCTCCCAGGTCGACCTAGCTCACACACCCCATTTACAACGGAGAGCCAGCAGGAGTTTAAATGTGGGTGTCATTTAAATACTAATACAACTTTGATGAAATAAACCTAACATACATAAAGCTATAACAATTTAGTATTTTAATGTTACTTTGACCTTCCTTGTGCAAACAGGTGTCTATTGTTTGTTGTAAGGGATCACGTGACATGTCATTTAAAGCTGCGCTGTAGAACTGTTCCTCTTGAGGACAAGGGGTCAAGTTCATCACTCAGTTGGACATGTTCCCGCTCCAACGCTTCATGACACACATCCTAGCTGTCTGCTAGCTCGCTACATTAGCAATCATAGCAAACTGGCTGGCATCCAACCTGTCAGCATACAAGCCAGCTCCCTTGTCAACCATTGTGCGCAATAGAGTGGAAAAGCCGTACAGTTTCTAATCCTAACAATTGGCTTGAAATGGTACTTGTCTGGTTCACATTTGGCATTTTATGTGTTTTTCTTTCTAACTGTTTAGTTTTTTATTTCTTCTTTCTGTGATTTCTGTGCTGTTGGTGTGTGGTGTATTAGCATGGACGGCAGTTGGACTGTGGGTACAGTAACCAGAGCTCCATGGTATATCACACACAGAAGATGGCTTAAATTGTTCTTTTCGTAGACAGTTTGAAGGTCATCAAATTTGTGGGTACAATCTTTGCATTCAAGATGTTTGTGGCGCAACATTTTATTTTTAAATGATTGACGTGTTTGGCATTCTAATATTAAGATGTCAAAACAACCAAACTAATCCTATTTTGATGGGTGTGCTTTGTCTAAACTCATTGAACAAATTGCTTTGACAAATGAAAATGAACAATTGCCAAATCTAGATATGTTTGCTCACATTACACACACAAAGATAATTATTCCTGCTCACTCATCTGCACTGACAAGGTCCGAAATGTTAGCGGAAAATAACTGGTGAGGCTTAAGAATAATTGCAGGTAAAGGTCTCTTAAGTAAAAACATGACAGCAAGGGCTTGGATCCCTAATACGGTTTAACACTGTACAACAAGGGACATTATTTAAAGTGCTGAATATAGTAGATGTCTGCAGACACACTATGTTTATGTGTATGTGTGGAGCTGCTTGTACTGTATAATAACAAAAATATAATAAATGGTTCGTTCTTGTAAATAGTGGCTGTGTGTAGGTGGAGTGGAGGAGGAACACATGTAGAAATAGACCTTGGCAGATCAGGTACGTGATGCGTACATGTTCTGTATGTATGATCACATAAAAAGATCAATAGGATTTACCACGACAGAAGTATTTGTGTAACCACTGCCTCAGTGATAATAACAGGCTTTTCATTCCAACAATGACATTTCTGCCCTTTCAGAAAATATGTCAGCCACTCAAACAAAATAATTGCGATCATATAATCAAATAATTAAGATAATTTTGAAGCAATTAGTCACTGAAGTTCACATTTAAGTCCAATTTGTTGCAAAAGCATTTTTGTATAACATTTATTTTATATAAGCATTTATAGTTTTATTTCCACCTAGGTCACAATGCTAGATTGCATATTATATGCATAATATTATTATTCATAAATGTATTTTCAATACCATTGTTATACATACATTATTATACAATATAAACTGGTTTGTTGATACTATGTTCAAAAGAACATAGTATCATCTAAAAGGCAGTCAAATGTGATTTGTCTTTTAAATCATTCTCAGTGTTTTAATATGTTTGGTATAAAGGCTTTTTCACACAAAGAACGCTATTTCCAGAAACCTGAGACATTATGTAAAATCATTGGAATTAGCAAAGAGAACCCTTTCACATTCCTTGTGTTTTGCCCAATGTTTTAGCTATGTTCTAAAATGTTATTACAATAGCAATTGTAGACTTTAAATAGACATAAAGAGTTTGCTTTGTGTTTCTCTGAATATATTTCCACCTCTATGCCCGCCACTGACCACAGTGGAGTGAGTGTAAGCAGCCAGGCTGGTCCCATTGGCTTTCCACTGGGAACGCCTGTGTTGTCTGTGTTGTCTACCCAGTGCCGTGGCAGGGCTGGGGAGCCATGAGAGAACAGTGCTCATGCTGTTAAATCAGAGTGGAAGACGGTGTGAGCACAGGTATTGGTTAACCGCCGGGACTAGCCCCCAGGGATGGGATTTAAACACCCCAGGTGCGGGTCAGAACCGGTTCCATGTGGAATCGGTTTCTGTGTGGAACTGGAACCAGTCTTTTGTTGGGAGAGTCAAACAGCTAGAGGCCAAATGTACTCTTGTTAAACTCAGAGCCAAAGTCTAAATATAACGTGAATACCCAATTAAGCAAGGCTGTTGACATGCCTATGCCGACCACATATTGCCCAGGTCAGTAAAGACATTCTGCCCAGACATATACTAGATTATGAGTTCAGACCAAACACAGATACCAAATCTGGGTGTGTGGTTCATATCTGATGATACAACGTTAATAAAAATAAATAATACATGTTTAATTCTGGAGATTCAGTATGTAGTCTTGTTTGGAAGTAAATGATATGTTGGCAGCCAAAACGTCAGATGCCCACCTGTAATTTTGTGTATGTAATATTATAATACTGTCTATATACTGTAGGCTTGGAGTATTCTTGTGTCATTTGAAACTGAAAGTTGAGTTCACAAAGCAGTGTAACTTTCAGTTTCAAATAACACGGCTTCATGGCTGTTGCCAGGAATGTTTGCTATCTCAACGTTTGCTGAAGAGGGAGAGGGCCCACAGACAGTGGGAAAGAAAGGCAACCCGTGAGTCTTTCACAGAGAGAGAGTCAGACACATATGTAGCTCCTGCTGTGCTTGGCCAGGTGAATATTGCATGGGGCGGTGCACACTGATTCATGTAAAGCCATGTAAGGTGCTTGGTCTGGGGTCGTTGAGGGTCCAAACACACACACACAGTCTTACACTTAAAGGTATAGTCAGATATTGCAAGTTATTTGTAAGATAATACACATTTTGTCAAATTCACCAAATATCTCCTCTCATTTTGCTATCTTACCGCTCTGTGTGCGTGTCACACAGAATAAATAAATAAAATTATCTAATACTTCTACACGGCCCTGGTGTCGTAAATAGGAACATAAACAAATAGGAATATGGACAAAACCGTAGTACCACGCTTCGCTTCAGAATGTGTTTCAGTGTGTGGAGTGGCGATGGGTCTACGGACGCACGGAGGGCTATTGTTTGCAAGCGTTCTCGAAAATGACTAACCCTGCCTTTAACAGAAGCCGTTGTCGTGCTCTGTGGCAGGGCTCCTACAAAGCCAGCACTTAGGGGGCCAATTAAACAAGGGAACATTTAATTAGCTGGGATCTTAAGTCATGCTTTGTAGGAGCCACAGTTATGAACCATTTGGACTGGTCTGGGCTAGAGCAAAGGGTGAGAAACAGAGAGAAATCTATAATAGGTACCCAGTGGGAGCACTTTTCTGTTACAAAAGGATACCTTTAAAAAAAATATGATTCATACATGTAATTTTAAAATAGTATTTATATATTATTACTTTATCATTACTTTATATGTTGTTTGTTTTACACAAATACATGTAATGAAATGAAAGCCACTACTAAGGCTAAGAATTTTTGTATTAAATTATCATTACGATCTTTGTTTGGGTTGTACAGGTTTGGCATGTAATGAAGGATGATGCTAGATCTTTTTTTCACCAGCAGTTTAATTTCCCATGTATGTTTCTGGTTCAGCCCTAAAAATGTCAAATACTGACATTTTCAGCAATTAGCGATACAAAACCAGAGCTTGTGTTTGCTTTTATCATTCAGCTATGCTGAAATGGCTGTTGTAACTGTATTTTGTTGTGTTTTACTAACCAATTAGATTTAGTTTCGCTACGTTGGGGTGGGGGAGTGGGGGAAAGCAAATGTTTTCAATAGGGGCTTTAATTAGACCCATTACTTCTCCGCTTTTGCTGTTCAACACATTTTGATTACTTAGGACCTCCTTGGGTAGCTATAGCAACAGCTATATTGCCCCTGGTAGATGTTTAACTAGAGCCGACAGTAGGGAGAAAGATTTTATTACGCACTTTGATTTACTGTATCACTGCACTTTATTTCTGTGATGTTTGGGAGTAGTTGGTGTGAGCTACGCTCCAGGAGATATTAGGTTTAATCGAAGGCCATATTCCCCCAGAAAGGCATGTTTATCATCTAAGACGAGTTGCATAAAATGTATTTACGGAGTGCTTTAAAAATGGCAAGTGTGTTGAAACTGTTCTTACAGAGCAAGAACATCAATACAGATAAGACAACAACACAAATAAGCGGTGTGTGTGTGTGTGTGTGTGCGAGCATGAGGGGCTGCACACACACACACACTTCCCCCACCCCTCCCATAAACACACAGCACTCTCTAGATCTTCCAGAGTTCCATGAAGCACACCTGGTTGCCTTGTAGACTTCAAACCCTCAGCGGACGCTCCAGCAGCAGAACAACACAGCCCTTCCACGCAGCGCGTAGCGACGCGGGGAGAAACGGAGGACAAAGTGTGAGAAACGAGGCCGCTGCGTCCGGCTTCTCACGCTTTGCTGCCTTTCATCTGCAGAGGAGAAGACGGGCGTCGGGTTTCCAGTGCGGAGCTGGAGGCTGGCAGCCACCTGTGAACGGTGCCGTGTTACAGGGGGACTCAGTAAGGACATAGGGATTAGAGGGTGTGTGCCAGGCACAATGGAAGAAGAGGGTGACAGCGCTGAGCCTTTCTCAAAGGAGGACTCCGCTCTTGCTGCGAGTGGCTCTTTTTGTTTGAGGCCTGTCTGTTTTGACAGGCCTGCCAAGTGCCAGGCGAGACTACATGTGTCCTGAGGTACACCCGCAGTAGGTGTACCTTACACACACAAGACTTTATACAGTTGGTTTTAGTTTATTTGCGCCTCAATTAGCACTGATTAATTAGGATTTCTGTGAAGTTGTTGTTTGGCTTATACATTATATGTTAAGGTAATGTACTTGTGTGTGTGTGTGTGGTATGCATTTTGTCTTTTACATAATATTTGTATGTGCATCTGGCACACGTCTACATTATATTGTATGTATACAAATGTGTGTGTGTGTGTGTGTGGCTTGTGAAATGGCGTGTGGAGTGACTATTTGGTGTGCTGTATGTATGTATAAGAACCACATTCATTCACCAGGGTCACTTTATTTATAGGATATGTTGAGGCCCTCGGCCATGTTTTTGTAGCCCTGTGTTTACGGGTTTGCAAAGCCGGACATTAACTCAAACGGATTAAATGAGATTAGTGGTGTCACTGAAACAGATGTGATCTTTTCAACCGCAACTTTCCCTTTTTTGTAGCTGACTGCAGAGATGACTACATGTTTACTGTGGTGCAACACTGACCCCTGCTGCATTCAGGAGTCACTGCAGCCACACGCATAAATAGACACATACAGAGGGGGAGCGGATTACGCTGTATTAACCCATCGCTAGGTTGGTGAGCAGCACGTCGTCCATTGGGGGTCACTGTTCCCATTTGAAAAAAGCATGGGAGGTAAAAAGGGGGCCTTGTGTTCTCCCTCCCTCCTGCTTTCTGCCATTTTGCCTGCCTGATGTAAAGTAAAGCCTCTTGGGCTTTGCTACAACGAGCTCAGACGGCAGATACTTTGCAGGTGCCATGAGCATGTTTCCTGCAGCGACTTGTAATGGCTGCTTAATGTTGCCATGAAAACAACATTGTGTGAGATAATGAAACGCTACCGGGAATGAGGCTCGTGCGCCGGTCGAATATGACAGCGCCGTCATTCATATTAGCTCATTAAAGCAGCGAGTAGCGCTTGCCATTCAAGGTCAAACGCAGCCGCGTCACTCGGAATGTTCTAGAATGTTCCCTTGTCCCGCAATTAGCAACATTCCCATAAAGGAAAGCTTCAGGAGAGCGTTTTAAACGGGGGGTATTTATAGTGTGCCAAGAGAGAATGATTGGTAGGTACATTTGAATGGGTTATGATTTAGGGACATTGTGCCTTTATGCCTTTGAGACAGCAGCATGTGTTCCGCGCCTTTGCCTCTTTAAAGGCCATTCACACAGTAGCAATTGAACGGAGGGCTGTAATTGTGTTTTCATGTACTATAGATCCTGTCATTAGGGCCCCAGGCCTGCAGGCAGTTATATGATGACAGCTGACAAGTGGGCGTGGCTGATTGAAACCGGGCGCCTTTGAGAGGAGGGGGCGGGGCTACATGCACAAAAGCTGCAATCGCTTCCTGGTCGGTCCCCAGAGCTTGGCAGTTGGAGTGTGTATGCAAAATGGTGTGGGAGAAGACATTTGCAAAACAAATGTGGGGTGTGGTGTGGTGTGGTGTGTGTGTGTGTGGGGGGGGATGCTAAGAATAATTGCCTGTGCACAATAGAGCGATATGCCCACAGGGGAGGCTTGCAGTAGCCAGATCGTGGCTGTCACGCCCATAGCAGTCCCCGGGGGAGATGGAACCAGGTGGGGGTGTGGTTCTTGTGGTTGACCCACGGGGAGGAAAAGGGTTGTGATTGGTCCCTTGGGTCTCAGTGGGAGGGGCTGACCCAGAGAGGAGCCTGATGTAGCTTTTCTGTCAGTCGATGTTGTTTATTAGCCTTGTGGCATATTGTTAGGATATTAATAAGTTCATTCTATAAATTTTCTTTATTGTGATATCACACAATTCATTAATAGGTTCACCTAAATATTTAGAAGTATGTTGGCTTAGGGTGACTACTACCACTCATCACTTTAATAATTCTGGATCAGTCACATACAAGTACATAATATGGACACCGTGTCACTTCAGTTCAGTGTTTTGAACCTGCCCATTAAAAACAGAGGGGTTGGGGTTCTGCTTGGGTTCAGTAGGTTCAAAACGCTGAACTCATGAGAGGTTATATAAAGATTATAACATGGGGTGGCAGAGGGGGGACATGGGGTCACGACCTGGATGTGAATGCTCAGCGGTGCGTGGGCGGGGACATTATGCTGTCATTAATTTGCGTGCCTGCTCCTACCGTCCTCATCTGCTGCAATGGGAGTGTCACCGGGTGCGTGTTGCCGGGGTTACGCATCCAATTGGCCCCGCTCTCCATCTAATTAAGCAGACAGTCGCAGTGGCGTGGCAGCTCTTCCTACTCCCAGTCTCTTCTGATGCCTCCCTGGCTGGCTCCCTTGGGCCTTGTCTTGGCTCGGGGGGGTACCCCTCGACCTGAACCCCCCCACCCCCCCCACCCCCCACCCCTCCCCACAACCCCCATCTCCCACTTCCTAAATACACCTCGTCCACATGAAATATTCAGCAGCCATTTCCCCCTTTCCTTTCCCCCCATTGTTTGATATAATACCTTGAAATGTTAATGTGCTCCCACTGCCTGGCTTAAGTGGAATGTGTCCCAAGGTGCCGGTGTTTGTGCTGCGACGTGCGTTTCCCTGCTTAAACTGCTGTGGGCATGAAAGTAATATGCTGCACAGGAGAATTACTGCACCCAGCGTGCAAGTGTCAGGAGGGGAGTGTTTTTGTTTATTTCTTTGTACAGGCAACCTCATCAACACATTTACACATGCGCAAGTAGCTCGACACGACCCTGTGCACTGACACTAGTGCACTCCAGAGAATTATCTTACCGGAGCATGAAATGGCTAAACCTTGACCTACTGTACGCTCATCCTGTGAGAACGCACACACATCCATCCACGTGTGTGCCATCTTTAAAATTCTGTGTGTCTGAATTCCTTATTATGCTCTGCACGTACTGGAATATTCATCGCGTGTCAGATACTCAGACGCAGTGTGGAGCAAGCAAAAGCTTGTGAACCTTTGCCAGCATACTTGGAGGAAGTGACTGTTCACCTACAAAGAAGAACCTTCCTTCTCATTCTCAGAGACTACAATTCAATATGTTTTATAAAATACAGTATATGCATTTACAATATTATATATAGCTACAGTATATACTGTAACTAGATTTTCTGCCGCTTCACTGTCAGTGACGTCAAAATCATTGTGGGGCAGTTTTGTCATTTCCTGTGCAGTGGAGCAACACTTGAAATGCTAAACTTTGTTACCACAAAATTGCATACTCAACTTGCACCCTGCAAGTGGAACTATATACTATATTGTCTATATTACTTGGAGCCTTTAGGCTACATTGGCCTTTTGTAGCTAGCAGCGTGCCACGAGATATCCTCTCTATTAGTCTGGCCTCACACAAGTAGGCGCCTCCCTGGCCCCTTCCAACCGGAGACAGTGTGATCTTATCAGGCGCACAGTACCATGTCCACCTGATACGCACAACGCGGATTAGTATGCCACTGGCCTGCGGCAGTTCTGTAGCGGGGGGCGCATTGCAATGTACCGCCACAGAAGCTGACGCAGCACGCCTCAGCGGAAATATTCATGTGAGCTGGAAAGGTCAGGTTTGTGTGTCGGGCAAATCGAGATATGTTGATGTTTTTGTTTGTCAGGTGGCCACATGAAGTGAATATACTGTACACCCGCGTGCACGCACATACACACACACACGCACGCACACACACGCACACACACGCACACACATGCAAGCAAGCTCTGATATTTTGTTTCGCTGTGGAAGCAGAGAGTCCTGCACGCGAGAACACGCTTGCCTGAACAGTCAGCGCTCACGAACGTGCTCGTCAGTCCTGACAGCCAGGCATTAAATATTAGTGTCGTTTACAAAGGGCTAGTTGGGTGGCTATTCCTTTTAAACCTAAATGTATTATTGATGATAGTAGTCTACAGTACTAGATCTTATATTGTGGTAGCTAGGACTGGCAGTGCCTACCTAACTAGACAGTATGCCGCTGATTCTAACATTCCTAGCAAAATATCCCTATATTTGATATACCTAATCCCTGTCTATTGTAAAATGTGGTGTAACACAGATGCAGTTAATTTAATCGATGAGAGGTAAAGCGAGAGTCAGCTAAAATTGGTAATTAATTCATGGTGCCATCTAGTGTTCAGTAATCGCTACAACATGCTGTGTCATTGATCTGATGTGCCACAGCTCAGCATTGCATGTGTGTTTGTATGTGTATAATATATAACATTATAAATCATATTTATATGTCTTTTAGACATAAAAATGGTATTTATGTCTATGTTTATTTTTACTAGTAGAAGAATAATAATAGTTCCTCTTTGTATAACCTACAATTTGTGTTTGAAATAGCAGAGATAGCCTTGAGATTTGGACAACTACTGTGAGGCCCCACTTGTGATCCCATTTGTACTGGCAACACCGCAAAGCATAGCTGTAAATGCTGACAAGGCTGTCAGTCTCTATCCTTTGTGTGCATCTGTGAGAGCTAGCAGACTCTGTGCGATGTGTGCCTTTCCGCAGATAGGAAATATAGTGATAAATCCCATCAAGTAAGCAGCCCATTCAGTTCTGTGTGTGACTTCCAGCAAAACAACGTAATTATGTTAATTTTGCGAATTAGCCGTGTGCTTTCCGTTTGTGTTTGCGCAGAGGGCCTTACATCCTCAATGTCATTTAGGCCTATTTAATGTATTATTCTTAGATTAATATATGGTTTAGACTAATCCTTTTTTATTTAAGATATTTATTGAAGATTAAGATATATTTGAGATAATTGATATTGATATAGTGTAAGTTGGGAGCCATGGCTGCGGAAGGAGCTCCCCTATCCCTTTAACCTTTCCAGTTTATTAGCAACCTAGTCTGCAGCCATCCACAAACGCAATGCACCCCAGCATACTTTGATTCAATATCTTCCTTCTGTGTGTGGATGTCATTCCAGAATATCACAGGCATATCAGTGAGCAAGTCAGATGAATATCTACTGTATGCAATATAGAGGAAAATAGCACACGATGATAAGAACAAATCCAACACTAAACCAACTTGATGAGAATACGTACAAACACAGATTGGACAACGGATATGTTACACATCAGAAGCCATAATCATACAAGCCAATAGTCATACATGTAATAATCATACATGCCATAATCATACATTCCATTTGCATGTTACATGCAAATGGGAAAACAACAACTGTGGCTTACCTGCAAAATTTTTAATCTTTGCTATTTCGAATCTTCAAACAATCCCACTGGAAGGGTGGACTGATGGTTTGTTTTGATTGGTTCAAAATGTATTTGCATGTAGGCCTATCATTTACTGTCTTGGCCATAGAGATTTGTTCATGCACACTAAGATTGATTAAAAGCACATATATATATATATAAGTTTTTGTATTAACATAATAGACTGATATTTATACAAAAGTAGGTATATCATGATTTAGAATTGAATCAACTCTAAACAGATATACAGCACCCCTAACCATAACCCTTGTTTCATAACCACATTTTGCAACAATTCAACTATGAGATTGAATGGCAGTCGAAACAGGCTCCTTAGATCGAAGCATCAAATACTCGACTGTTTTAAATGATTGTGAAACCATTGCTAGCATGCTGTACCGTACTGCACCTGACTAGTGACACGCTAATTCTATCTGCAATTAGCTGCAGACTGCTGTCTTTGCAGCATGGTATTCCCATAGACTTGACCCTTCTTAAGGAGATGCAGTGCGTGAGCAGACCCTGGCATGGTATACATGCTGTCAGCAGGGCTTTGACAGTTGGGCGCTGCTACCTGAGGTTCGCATCGCAAGTGTTTCAATTAACACTGACTCAACGAGAGGAGGCGTCGTGCACGCGGTGAAGCCACGAGGCGGTTTGCCAGTCGGCAGGGTCACCGTAACGCGGAGCCTCGCTGACATGTCTAGCCTTTCGGTTGACGCGCGGCGGCTTGCGTTGTTAGCTGCAGAGGCAACAAAATGACGCTGACCTCCTCTACGCCTCGCTCCCCGGGATCGTCTCTGCGGAATTGATTAAACGTAATTGGAGGAAGTCAGACACGCAGGGAAGTGGCACTAAACAAATTTGGGTAGTGTTAATTGTAGATCCCACCGTTTGTGTGTGCGTGTATGCGTGCGTGCGCACACGGATGTGTGCGTACGTGCGCACGTGTGTGTGTGGTGCACGCGTGTCAGCGTGTCTGAGCACTAGCATGCCTGTGTAACAGGGAGAGAAACACTTAGCCAGCGGCTGACAATGGTGGATTAATTGGACTCCTCCAATGAACATAATTAGACTGATTGTTGAGAGAGATAAAGCAAAGGTTTTATGAGTGCCACTGCACTGTCAGAGCTTAGGAGATCACCCCCCCCCCCACACACACACACACACACTCCCTCCCCTCCTTTCTTGCTCCCTTCATTCTCTCATCTGCCTTTTTTTAATAGGCTTTCCTTGTTAGCGGTGACATGTTTAATAGCCATTTTGCAGTACAACGTTAATGTTGTAGTCTACTTTTTGGATGAATAATAAACATCACCCCAAAACATGTACATGCGTGTGCATGTGCGTGTGTGTGTGTGTGTGTGTGTGTGTGTGTGTGCACGTGTGCGTGTGCTTTGTTGTCTTCAAGGGACCATACCAATCTTCTCTTTTAGGCACGGCCTTTGATCGCATCAGTTTGTACTGTGCAGAGAGCAGGAACGAGTGCTCTCCAATCCACGTAGATGATCAGAGGGATTCTTGTCATCCATCCAAGCCATATGAATCCAATTGCAGCCTGGGTTCAATCGCGGTGCAAGTGGAAATGATTTGGGAGCCCCAGAGCATTACTCAGGCTTGGCCAGGACCGGAGGCAGCAACGGCAGCAGAGGCCACATTGCTCTCGCATCAGTCAGCCTCCTCTCTCTCATTCCCTCCCTCCTTCCTGGGGCTGAAGATGAGCTGGAACTCTTTCTTGGACGATGCCCAGGCCTCAAACAGAGAAGAGGGGCCTCGGTAGACTGCTTCAAAGGCAGGGGGGGGGCGGGAAGGAGAGAGGAGAACAATACACTTGACAAGATCCATCAGCTGAGGTTAACCGCAAACGGCTGCATGCTAGCTGCTACTAAAAATATGACACGGGGAGATAAGATGCGGAGCAGCTAGTGGAGGAATCAAAGGACATGTCAGAGGCTTTCAGTGTCTCTCCCTCGCGCTCGCCAGGAGCCTGGGTTTGATGAGGCATGCGTTGAAAAAAAGTAGGCGATGAAAGGTGTTCTTGAGTATGAGAGACATTCTTAAGTAGTTTTGAAGGTTTGATTAATTGGCCGATATTCAAAACGTATGTTGATTTTTTTTTTTTTTTTTTTTAAGCAGTGCGCTGGTCTACAAGTGAAAGATTGGTGTGATCGTTTCCATACCTACATTTTTTAGATTTGCCTTAGGATCTTTGACCCATTGGTTTATATATCGATTTTAGGTGAGGCCACATACTGTATATTTTTACTCATGAATTTAATCCTTTGCTTATCTGCCTGCAAGCTACTTCAGCTTATATAAGACTGACAACGGCCATGAATTTATTCATTTGACCTCATGGCTGACATTAAAGCAATATTATTGTATTAAAAAAAGACCAGGCTGGCAACAGACAATCTACAGAAACAAAAAAGAGTAACAATTCACATTACAACACGAGGAAAAACAGAGATGGACAGGTCATACAAAGAATAACAAATAGAGCAGTACAGACAATTATTTTAATAATTATGCATTTGTTACAGTTATGATTTGCAGACACTTATTCAAAGCGAGTTAAAATAACATTTGTAAATATCTGAATAGTTATCATAAGCGAACAACTAGGCCTGTCACAATAATTACAATATCAACTTATCATGAGATATGATAAAATATTTGTTTTATTCGCTTCAAGGTTTAGAGCCTACTTCCAAGCAATGAAACTAGAGAGAGAGAGAGAGAGAGAGAGAGAGAGAGAGAGAGAGAGAGAGAGAGAGAGAGAGAGGAGGATGATGGAACAAATGATAGAGAGATCTCTTTCATTATCGATAGCTGTCTATTTATACTACACAAAAACTGCGCACCACAAAGATTAACATATATCCACAAACAATTTGTTTACCATTTGAGTTAGATTTGGAATACTCTTCATGAGAGGACCAAGGGAAGGAATAGACTGACTTAGGTGTTCATGGTTTATGTGAATAACGTTATGTAGGCATACTTTATGATCAAGCTGTAAAGCGATTGTCAACAGAATCATACTTAACTGATTGCTGGCAGTTTACACTATTTTGTAAAACATATAGGCTACAGTAACCTACGACATGCAAATGATGAAATTATGATAAATGATATTAATTATAAGTAGGCTACAGGTAAAGACATAGCTCTGAGTACAGGTACGACACATATCCCACACAGAAACGAAACACCAATTTTATTTTGTAGCACTACGAAATGAAGGGAGAATATAGGCTACCAGTCGGGAGCACAGCAAGAGAAAGGGTTAACCATATCGGGAGTGTTCATCGGGCCCATTGCACCTGTCTGAAGTCAATAGGCTACACAGAGTGGCCAGCTAATGTACTTCACGTGAAAACATTATATATATATATATATATATATATATACATACAGTATATATATAAAATTCAGGACGTTTATGTGTTGCGAGACCATTTGTGATGGCAAAGCCACAAAAATGATTAAATTAACAAACAGATCACCCTATTGCTTACTGTACTATCCTATGCCAATAAACAGCGCATGTTGAACTGTAACTTCGGCACCTGGCTGCAACGTTACACCGAATCACAACCGTGATCAGTACAGAGCCGTGATCTGTTTACTGTAGGCTGCCTATAACTTCGGCACCGGCTGCAACGTTACACCAAATTACAGCCTCAGTAGGCTACGGCACCCTAACATGTTTTGACACACTCCCTGATATTTGTCTAACTGAGTCTGGACTAAGTAGGCTAGCCTACCTGTTAATTTTCCTCCTTCCAGGGCAGCAACGTAACTCTCCATAGTAGCAAAAAGCAGCGAGTAGCCTTACTGGTCTACCGGAACCGAACTTAATTGAAGAAAAAAAATCTCGACTTTTTCAAAAGGCATTTCCAGTTGCTGCTCCTGCATTGCGATTTATTTTGAATTTCTCCTGCAAACTTGGAGTTTCTATATGTTCCCGAGTTTAATGGTGTTAGGTGACAAAGAAAATATCGCCTACCCTCGTCTATCTAGTTTTTGCGCCAGAAAGAGAACATGCCCAATCAAATTAGAAATATCTGATGATGCTGTGAGTGGGGAAAATTTTTCTAATTCCCAGAACCATCAAATTCATGTGGCCTACATCGAGCAATCTGCGCATGTGCTTACACATCTACATACACACTGTATTTTTCACAGAAGCGCTTTTCAGAAAAATCCCCTCTGATTCCATCACCATAGCTGTGGAAAGCTGGGGAGTGAATGCAGACCGATGCAGACAAGGAGCAGAGCAGAAGCTAGAACATCATTAACTAAAATTGTTATTGTAACATAAATGTTATGTCATTTATGAAAGTAGAAGGTGTTATATTAAGAGATAATATTTCAGATTATTTATAATTTTTCAATTTATATAGTTATTATAGTGTAATTTGCAGTTCTTTATGGTAGGGCTATGCTCCACTTCCCTTGTAAGAAAAACGCAGCTGATTGCTGACAACCTAACTACCGGAAAAGTGCTTAATTTTCTAATAGCGGAATAAGAGGATAAACATTTTTTCACAAGAGTGATATAGACGGAAGATAAAGGATTGTCGTATCATTAGTCAAACTTTTCATTACACCGTAGCCTTAAGGAGTTGATATAAAAAGAGTGGAGGAGAGAGAGAGACATCTTATGTTTTATATTACCATACCCATCAAGGCACCGATTTACCAAATGTAACCTTTTGATTAAGGGAGAATATTCAAATATACTTTATAGTAAAACATCATACTACTATTTGTACAATTAAAGTGGTGTAAGGTTTTTCTCAGAAATCTTCAAAGAACCGGAAACATCTGCACATAGGGTTATAAATAATTTTGGTGGACACCTGTCATGTCTCTGCTGAGCTCTGCTTGTAAAAGCCATGTGGAGCTTCTGAGCTGAGCTTCCCTGACTGACAAGCAGGCAGCAGGTAGCCGAGGGACGTGGGGTTGCTTGCTGGCTGTGGGCTGACGACCTTGACTTTTGCACCCATGGGCTGTGGTGCTCAGACCTTGCCTTGCAGCTAAAAGCAGACCTAGACCTCCTCTCAAATCCACGGTATACCTCAGGGAGACATTTTGATGCTTGATGGCTGGAATATAATAAAATAAAATGGGATTGCACCCAGAAGCAGAAGTGGTTATTGGTGAAGAGGAGGTGATGGCAATGCCCTCTGGTAATGCTCAAGCCAAGGCTATATCTTTGTTTTCCATCGACTGTTTTACTGTATGGAATTCCCACTGGTACCATGATAGGAAACGACCGGCTGTAAGATGTTCTGAAGAAATACTAGTACATTGACAGAGCCGTTTTAACTCGGCTCTGCACGAAATGGGGAAGTGGCTCCCCTTTGAGGAGAACTTACTGACCTTGGCAGGAAGTCTGATAGAATACAGCCGGATGCCCTGTTTTAGTGGTTTCCTTTACTGGTGTGTTTTTTTTGTGATTATTTGAACTATTTTGTTTGGTCATTGGCTCACATTTCACTTCTTAAAACACCATTTGGACTTTATTTTTAAAGAAGGGAAGTAGGGTCAAGCTAGCTTACTCTAACCATTAACTCTACTCACTTCTGCTTTGCTGCACTTCTCTTGGTTGCACTGTACTACTGTTGTGAGTTTTAGGCAGCGTAATGAATGGGTTTCTGAGCGCAGCGTGTCAAACTGCTTTATGAACTTCCTGGCTAATAGCGAGTCCTCTGGTCCTTTTGGGCATATATCCTCCATGATGGATCCCTGCTCCCTCCGTGGTTTCCCCGGCCAGAGCAGACAGGAGAATGGGGCCAGTTGGCAATTGACCACCAGCACCACAGCAGAAGGCCATTTCAGCGTTTCATCTGGAAGGCTGTTGTACCTTGGCCAGCGTGTGGCTCCCACCTGGCCCTCAGTGGGGTTGTCTGACTGCCCAGGGCCGGCCAAGAAGTCACGGCTACAGATTAACTCAGCTATTTATGGCCCCGGCCCGCCTAACTGCGGCCCCAGAGATGGGAAATATTGCTCACTTAGCAGGATTACTGGGTGCCGTAATGCCCCAAAGGCCTGCTTTATGGCATGCCATAAATGTTCCCAGGGAGAGGCAGCCAGTGGCGGATTGATTAGCACTCTGGAGGAAAGTCGATCCGTTACCCACACCCCAGAGGGGAACGCAGTGATGGATGCTTCCGGGAGGAGGAGGCAGGCAGGCAGGCGGAGGCGGAGGGGGTGGAGGGATACGTTTCTCTGCACCATGCAGCTCCTAGACACCCCCCGTGACACAAGATGAAGGGCTCCCGTCGCTGGCGGGGCTGCAAGAGGTTGTCAGGCCAGCCGCAGAGCTATGGGCTGCTGTGCCACGGCCCCTGCGCCCATAACCCACCGACAGACAAATGGAAGGCCGTCCTTGCCAACGCGCGGCCATTTAACAAAGTTCCCCTCGACACCTTACATCCCCCGAACATCAGTCATTTCTAATGGTAGTCAACTCCCCTGGGCAATGGCTTGCTATGTGACCTGATAGAGCCACAACATGCCCGTGGAAGCTCCACTGGATGTCAATGCTATATTTGTCCAGGCGTGAAGCGGTGTGTGTGGATCTGATGCAAAATGTGTAGGAATCACTTGCGCGTCAAAATACGCTGGTTCCAGGGTGAAAAGCGAAACAACAAACGCATTAAATAAAACATACAGTAGTTTACTTTCACCATTTCACCACATCATGAGGTTGCAGTGAAAATGTGTCTCTACTGTAAAAAACATCCCGTTCATTTACTGAGACCAGCAACATCACCTAGTGTGTTGTACTGCACCAGGAGCTGGGTGGTGAGCCTATGTTAACACTCCCACATAATGTACCAGTATTATTGATTTCCTCTAACACGATGCTGTGCTGTTGGGAGGCCTGCTAGCTAAACCTCTCATCTCCCTCTGCTCCCCCCCACCCCTCCCCGCCCTTCCCCCTACCCACAATGTCCGCACCGAGTTGGACTGCGGCTGCCCTCCTAGAGGCCTTTCACTAGCCTAGATGTTTTCCAGATGCCTTGGCTCGCGAGATGTGTATCGTTCTGCGCACGGTTTTGCGCATTACCGTCTGTGTGTGCATGACAAAAATGGCATGCATGCAGTTGCTCCTCACACATGCAGCTGGAGCTGCCATCATTGATTTTATGAGCCGTTGCACAGAGGGCGATGAAAGCGCACCTCAAAAGTGGCCTGCCTGCTGATGGACCTGAGCGCTCAGGATTTATGCGTGCCCTTATCTCCGGTTTCAACAAAAGCAAAAGTGTTTTATGTTATTTAGGAGGCCGGCAGCTCCAGGGAGCTTGCTTTTCCTCCTGATGCAGTTTCTCCATGACTTACATGGGCTATTGGATTACCCTAACCTACCATGGCCATAGAAAGCAGGTGTTTTCACTTTATGTCAAACTGTGCTGGCGTGCACACTGCCTTTTGTCCATTCAAAGCCAATGTGGTTTTTCTCTTATTTTAATTTGCTCTCTGTCTGCTCCATCCTTTCTTTATCTTATTTTCTGTCTTCTTTCTTCAAGCACACAAACACGCACAAGCACAAACACACACACACTTATCACATTTACATGTTGGATTTCAAACAATTAGACCTAGTTAGCACTCAAACACAGAGCGACTTGCAGTACATTAACAAATTGAAATGAAAAACCCCTATTATCAGCGTTCTATTGTCTTTTGTTGGTTCAGAGATGGAGATGTGCTCCTGCGGTTCTTTAGAGCTGTGCAAAAAAGCAGTTTCTTTTCCTGTTCATCTTGTTAAATGATAAGACAAAAACATGCCCGTCACCCTGATAAATCTCATTACTAAGCTTATCAGATAGGCTACATGCAGATAATTGCGGTCGTAGTGTGAATGAAACAGCAGATGAGATAACGTGTTGTGACTCTCTTAACTGGTAAAGAAGTAATGCAGGTGATGTGGAGATAGCGTTACATAAAATAAATACCCAGGAACTGTTTTAGTACAACGAAGCGAGTGTGAATATATACTGTAGAGAACCGTACCACAAACCAAAATGTCTCAGTCAACCTGAAACCATCTGGGTTGGAGTCGAAGCGGTTGGCTGCCTTATCGCAGGTAATCTTACCCAGGCGTTAGGCTCATAGGTTTTAATGTGGCTCCTCTGCAAACAATTGTATTGTTATTAAAGGTAAGTATCATGAAATATGGGTGCTTATCTTATCACGTTTGTTTCAGTTGCTGACTTACCAGCGTCGGAGGATATGAAAGCTCTCTACTTGCGCCTACAAGTCTCGGAGGGCGCTTTTGGCCTCGCCCACGCACCCAACTGCTGTTATTGCTGTGTGTGTTATCTTATGGCGCTGTCATGAGCTGATGGTAGATACTTCCCACATAGGCTGTCACTCATCACATGCCAGACAAGGCTAGATCAAGCATTGGCAAATGGAAGGGCAAAGTACAATAATACATATAGGGAATGCTATGGAAGTAAATGAACTGTTCAACAAAACCACATAGTAAACATAACTTCACTTCTGAATGTCTGTTTGTGAAGTAGTTCACCCTTTACATGTATTTTTGACATGTATTCTTTTTTGAATTCTTTCATTTTTAACCTCACTGAAAGGGTTAGATTACTAATGATCAAACTGATAAACAACTGAATTTTTCATAGCCATTTCTGCAAATATAAATTTTTAAAAACGCCAATAATTCTGGTACATCTTCCATAAAGTCCGATCAGGTCTGCGTGTGATCAGATGATTCAAAGGTCATGCTCAGAGGCTAGACTGCTTTATTCTAACTGCCTCTGGATGTCTATGCCATGAGATTCCCAGCCTATGCTCATCATTACTGGACTCCCCTCTCCCACCACAGCTGGGGAGTTCTTGGAATGCAGTCGCTCCTATTGTTAATTCAGCCAGACAGAAATCTGGTTGGAAAGTGTAGGGAGGGGTCCCATCTGCGTTTAGCCTCCCGTCGCAGCATTAGCACTGGTTAGCGCTAGTTAGCATGGTCTGGGCGCTCCACGCACCCAGACACCCGTGCCTCGGTGCCTGTGAAAACACAGCAGGAATGGAGATGTAGAGCAACACGCCATGTCGTGTTTGCTTTGACTGACTTCCAGCTCTCTGAGGCCCAACCGCCCAGCTCAATTCATCAGGAGTGTTTGCACAAGGGTATAATTTGTAATGTTTGCTGGGGAAGGGAGAGAGGGAGAGAGAGAGAGATGCTGTTGGAGATGGAGGGGGGTGTGAGGGGTCCAAGGAAGCGGTGGTAGATGAATACTGTAATACAGGAAAACAGGCATAAATGGTGCATGGACGGATGGATGGATGTATAGGGCGTCTATGCATGATTACAGACTGACATGATTGCTGAGTTTAGGACCGCAGGCAAGCAGGAATACCGGCGTGTTTGTGACAGCAGAGCGAGACTGAAATGGGTGCGTCGGTCCGTGCGAGCGTCCTTGCTTCTCCATTAGCGCCTTCCCGCCGAGGGAGCAGGCCAACTGGTCAGAATGAATCCAGGCATTTGCCCTTGAAGACAGCATTGCGGCTGATTGTCTGGGGTTGCGCTAATGCACACAAGCAGTCAGACCTAAAGGATATGATGTCACACCGCTTGGAAATCCAGTTAGCTCTAATCACAGCTATATTCTCTGGCACAGGCTTATACACGACACTGCGTGTAGCGAGCAACGATTACCATAATGTTCATATGAACTATACGAACATTTGGTCTGGATCTTCTTGGGAGAATGATAATTTAGCAGCAATTCTTTATTGTGGTCGCAGATAGATTTAGGCTAAATACACTAGTCATACTGGGTAGTGACCACAAAATAAATACACAAAAACACATGTTTAATACAGCATGGAGGAAAGAGGTATAGCAATGTACACAGTGTATTTTTGACTACAGTACACATATGGTGTAGTTAAGCTGCTACTCTGCTGGCTGTCAGAAGCACTAGGTGTTTTCTACATGCTCTCTCTGATCAGGCCTGTTCTCAGCGATGTTGCTACCCAGCTGAGAGCGAAGGTGAAAGGCGTCTCTAATTAAGCTGTGTAATGTCTTCCTCGCAACGCTTTGCTTCAGTCGCCCTTGTCATATCCGCAGCGGGTTTCTCCGCAGGTTTAAGGCACGTAAAACGATGGCTGACATGTTAGGGTGACTGTTGCTGAGGCTATCGGACAGACAACCTTTGCTAGAGCCGGTAAAAGTCTAACGATTTTGCTCAAGGGTATTTTGAACAGCGTGTCCTGAAGATGGGAAATTGGAGTGGATACAACAGACTGGTTTTTCTGCCGGTAATGTTTTTCAGTGCCCGTCGTGGCAGCGCACTGTATAGTTGCAGCAGATGGCCGTGTTTATGTTTTTGATTACGCTCCCGTTTCCTTATTTTGGTCCGGTCATTGCACGTTTTGCCAATCGGAGAAGAGCTGCTTTGTTGAAAGACTTAAATCTTTACAGGTTAGTGCACACTTACTGCAATCACACAGCACAATGGATACAGTGAAAACAACTGTCGCATTGTTAGCCCTAAATAGCTCAGAACTGCAGGCATTTATGTGCCCACATGGCAACCCGGGAGAACACTGTTATGTACTATTTTGATCGCCGCAGGACGCCGCCTTCAAAGCAACTTTGCTCAACAATGAAGCGCCAGGCTGACATGTTCCTGGCCTTGCAGCTGCTGCACATAAAAGCACAGGGAGGAAGAATGGGAGAATGAGGCGAACGGAGAATAAAAATCCTTTCCATCTCTGGAAGGTCAAGTAGACAGGCAATTTTGTTATATCTCCCATCTTGACGACAATGGCTCCGGCAGAAATTCACTGAGCAGAAGTATGATAGAAATCACAGAGAGGTAATGGCGCAGGGAGAGAAGAAGTGGGGTCTTATGGGAGTGCTTTTGCCCCCACTACTGTTGGCCTATAGATTTATGTGATTTGGCCTTGCTATCTTGCGCCCCTTGATGAAATTCAATAGGTGGATGCATAGTAAAGCGGCCCTGAGCGTTAGTCGAATGCTCACAGCCTCTAAAACTGGATCATTGTTTGCATGGGCAAAGAAAATAAGATGGAGTCACCTCAAGCGGTGTTGGTGTGTGTGAGAGGGGTACATGTGTGCTCGGCAGTAAGGTGAGGTAGTGGACAGGGCTTCCTGAATCCGGAATATCTCCGCTGCTAATGTTAATGCTAATATCTCCGATAATAGCTAATGCTAATATTAGCTAATGCTAACAGCTGTGTAAGAGCAGGCTTGCGTTGCAGTACCAGGGGCCACATAGCTATGTACGTAGATGACAACGTAGCCAGGCCTGAGTGGGTGTTTGCCTCCGGCCTGGCTTGACTGGTGACCAAGCAGAGCCCAGGTAAATGTCAAGCAGAACCTGACATATGGCTCTTCTCTCCTTCTCTGACTCTCACATTTGCTGTCATCATTATCGACCATTGTAGATTCTGAAAGTGTTTTCTTCAATTACATTATTTATACCTTTTTTTATATTATATTATATTGTGAACTGTATCACTTATTTTAAATGGTATGCTACTGTGTCTGGAATTTGACTGTGTTCACATGAGTGTTTGCAATATGCCAATAAACCAGGCAGGTAATTAAATACCTGTATTGTGTGTTGTACGGTGCAGATACACTTTTCAGGGTCTCCTTAGTGGAATATATTTGAACAGGGACACTCGCCAGTGATTGTAATAAGATAAACCAACCTTCTAGGACAGTCTTAGCGCTCACCATCTGCCACGCAAACGCATTTCTGCTCTTGTCTTTATTTATATTTGAAAACTGGGTTTGTATGGCTCTTTGAACCATCAGACATTTTCCCACAATTCTAATTCAAATACATTTAGTGTGTCTGTTTCTGTCCCTGTTTATTCCTCACATTACAATTCAGGAGAACAAAGACATGTCCTTGTGGCTGAAACCAGTATTACAATGTATTTTGTATATTGTAATGTTTTTGGGCGTAAGCCTCTCCCACAAATGCTGGGTGGCTTGCAATCCACTCTACTCCAATCCATATAGACCCCCATACAGTATCTCAAGTGCAATTTAGTGCCCAATTGTGCTTCAAAACATAAACATTGGGGCAATGTAATTTAATCAAGGATTCGAGGCTACCTTTCTACCTTTACCTAGTTATATTAATAAATGAAACCATTTTCTTTGGGGAGGTCTGAAGTTTTCACAACCACAACCGTTGTTTGCGACATGGCGTGCTCACTAACCGATAGCTGGCCGGTGCAGCAAGCACTTGTAATGGCCATATTGGCAATTTGATTGGTATATTTCCACTTGAGTGAAATGGTGCCCAAACACCGATTGGCGGACAAGCTAGGGGGAGTGGAGGAGTTGACGTCCAGCACGGCGAGACTGACGCTTGTGCTCTGGAGGGTTGACATCATTAGAGCTCAGAGCAACGCTGTGCATCTGAACACCAGCTGGAGGGGGATGTGGGGGCTGGGGAGGCACAGGGGGCAGCTTCAGCGATGCCAGGTCAACACAGTGGTACTATTACTCTGGCAGTGTGCTTCCTAGGGAGGCCAGACCCATGACCTCTCACCTTGAGGTCATAGGTCTCTCCTCCCACAGCCGCTCCTCAATGCCCTCCTCCTGTCTGCGTTATTAGCCTGTGTGTGTGTGTGTGTGTGTGTGCGCGCGCGCCACCCTCCCGTAGTGTGTTACACTGCCACCGTGTGGTGCATCTAAAAAACCTCACAGACGTGCTGTACACATGCACAGTACTGTACTGTACCCATGCACAGTACTGTACCAATGCTTGAATGCACACACATGCAAGCCCTTTCACATAAAGGTGAGCATCACACACACACACACGCATACACACACACACACACACACACACACACACACACACACACACACACACACACACTAAATATTCTCCTCCAGTATTTGGGAGCTTTGTCGTAAATAGTAAATGGACTGCATTTACATACACAGTAGTTTCCAACCTTCCGGGCCACTCAAAGCGCTGTACAGTATTGCCTCACATTCACCCATTCATTACACCGATGGTGATGGCTGCAATGCAATGCACCATCTGACCACCGGGAGCAGTTAGGGTTAGGTGTCTTGCTCAAGGACACATCGACACTTGGTTCGAACCGCCGACTTCCGGATCTCCTGTCGCCAAGCGACTATTCATTAACGTAATTATAAAATTAATTAATGATAGTTTAAATCTTCAAAACGAGCTGCTCTCTACAATTAAAACGCATGAAACTGATCATCAACAGCAAAAATATGTGTGTACACAGTTCAACAAAATAGCAGGTTGCCGATATGTTTACAACTCCCGGCACCATTCAACCGAGGCAGCATTAGCCACCCACATAAACACATGCGAGCCCTCTGTTGTGGCTTGACTTATGAGTTCCGGCTTTTAACACCGGGCTGGTTTATTAGTTTGCTTCCACATTGGGCGAGGCCAGGGGGATTCCGTTGGATATTAGACTGCTTCATCGGAGCATCCATAGCCCCTATTATGCACAGTGAAACATAGCCATTAAATACCATAAGCTTATCAAGTCACTATTATCCCTGTGAGCACAATCAACCTGATCTCCTAACACAAAACACATCAGTGCCTCCCTCTCCCCCCTCCCCCCCTCACCTGCCGACGCATGCGACAGCCAGGGAGGCGGGTGGGCGGGCGGCACGGCAACAGAGACACAAACGAGGCGAAGGCCTCCTCTGTGGCGTTTCTCCCCGCTCCTCCTCGACTCCTGCACGGCTGTGAAGCGTCGCCCCCCTGCACCGTGCATCTCCTGTCAGAGGGTCACACCCTCTGACAGGAGTGTTCCATCATCCTCCTCTCTCTCTCTCTCTCTCTCTCTCTCTCTCTCTCTCTCTCTCTCTCTCTCTCTCTCCACCTCCCTCCCTCCCTCTCTGATTCCTGCCAGCCTCGCCCCCCTCTAACGTCTGCAGGAGAACGGAGGCTCCCCTGACCCCCTCTCCGTCCGTCCGTCCGAGCCGCGTGTGCGCGTTCCGCTGCCGCCTCGTGTCTGGATGCCTGGATGGGCGCACGTCGGGATCAAATGCATTTCCACCGGTGCGAGAGAAAAGCCGACAGACAGCGGTGGGCTGCTAATCTCCCAATTTGCTACAAGTCAAATGAGCGATGATCCCGCGCAAGGGGGCGCAGCCAAGTCAGCATCCCGGCGGGGGGGCTTTTCCTGTCTTTACAGTTAATAATGGGCAAATGCAAGCCACATGTAAAACCCTGCCTGACGTCTCCCTGTGTTCGGTTGTGACTCAGGGTAAGAAAAGTGGAGGCGTTTTATGACGGGCCAGATACCTGCTGTGGCCAACCAGCGCCAAGCAGTCTCCGGCTGTGCTCTGGAGTGTTGCGGGGTCACTCATTTATACCCAGCATGCTGGAGTGTTGCCACGCTGTTACCATGCAGATACTCAATGTGTCTGAATGTGATGTATAGCTTCATTGGCTTATATGGATGATTTAAGGAGCTCTATGTTGGATTTTCGAGCTGTAAATGTTGTGTTATTTCTTAGACATGCCGTAGATGTCTGGCAGCTATCAGCAAGACAAATGCTCTGACATCTGGTGGATAGACCTGTCTCTGTATTTAAGTCAGTTGAGTTGTTATGGTGCCCGAAGAAATCTGGGCCTCGTTTCCTTGACTGGTCATGCCACTCTACTTTGGTTGTAAGTCACATGAATGTGGGCACACAGCTCAATGGTGCTTCTCAATGGCAAACCGACGGGCTCCAGTGGGTGGGTGGGGAAGTACGAGGGTGTGGCTTTTTGGGTTGTTGATTTAATTGAATTGTTTTAAATGTGTTTACTTTTTTGAGCTAGCTTTCGTTGCAACTCTCAAATCCTACCTACAGAATTGTTAGTAGATGATAATGAGGAGTTCTGATGCGTCCGGTTGGATTTGGCATTATGAAATGCGTGCACGTGTGCGCGCGTGCGTGTGCGTGTGCAGTGTGTGCATCTCTAAACTAATCTAAGCAAGCAGCTGTCAGTGTGTGTTTTTACACAGCTGCACACAAGCACAAGAAGAAGCGCACACAGGTACACACCGTTATAGGTGTGCAGGCACGGCCACATCCACAGGCACAAACATGCACATGCGTACACACACACACACGCACATGCACAGGCACTCTTGACTTCCCCCAACGCGTAACACTTCCTCTAAACGCCGTGCTGTGGCGGCCCGGGCTGTGCAGACATGAGATAAGGTTCCAGAAGTTTTCCAAGGGCAGGAACACTCAGACATCAGAGAGAAGCCGCACCGAGACGGAGCTGATTCATTACATGTGTTGCATCTGCCTCCTATTAAAAATGGCCCAAAGCACTCTTTGTGCCCGTCTCTCTCTCTAGCACACTCGCTCACTGTGACTGTAAACGGGTCTGTCTCTAGCCCAGGTTCCATCACCGCCCCCCCACACACATACACACACACACACACACACTTCCCCAAACCCACCTCTGCTCTGACTCCCCTCCTGATAACACTGTGAACCTAAGATTAGCTCCGAACATCAGCAGCCTTAAACCACGTCAGGTTTCTCAGCCAAGACGCAGGTGTTTTTGAAGCGATGAAGCGTCAGGGTTTACTCGGCTGTGCAAAAAATAAAATCAAAATGGACACAGGAGAATGTCATATTGTACTGTTGAACTATGGCTATAGAGAATGTGTAAATTGATGTTGCTCCATAGAGACCATTACACATACTTTCAAGTAATTTACCTGTGTAGTTAATTCATGTTACTGTTCACATAATGTTTCAATAACAATTCAAACGTGAATGGCAAGACAGAGACGAGAATAAACAATGCACCACTGACCTCAACATTTACATGTACATTATTTATCAGGCTTTAGGTACCCATAACAAGCACAGCACATGATTTGCCAATAGCACATGATGAATAGCCATGCACCATCATGGTCATCACAGTGGCTAAACGCATTCTATTACAATAAACACCTCAGTAGTCAGAGTTAAGGTAGCTCATACGCATCATACCATTGCAGATGACATCACACTCCCACTCTGTGCACCTCTGTTCTTTGTTTTCATTGCGCGTGCATGTTAGTGTGCGTGTGTGTGTGTGTGTGTATGCCTGTGTGGGCGTGTGTGTGTGTGTGTGTGTGTCTGCGAGCATTTGTTTTGGTCTGATATACTGGTGTGTGTGTGGGCCATAGTGGCAGGAAGTCATATAGATCCACTTTAAGGATCCTCCCTTGACTTTGAGAAGCAGCCACTGTGTGTGTCGCAGGGTGCGCCATAATTGTCAGTGTGAATCAGTAGTGTGTGTGTGTGTGTGTTGGGGAGGCATCAGGATTCATCGTGATTACTGTCAGCCCGCATTAAGTACTTCACAATGATTGCTAAGAGGTGATCTTGACAGAATAGAGCAGAAAGGATATTATCGTATGTATTTATTTCTTTATTAATTATGATCTAGAGACATTGACAGAAAGAGGATTATAAATGAAGGGTAAGGGTAATGAGGTTGTTTAGTGTTATGTATTCTGAACAGGTAGGTCTTGAGTCTCTTGTGGGTGTTTACTGTGCTGCAAGAAGCTCATTCACCACTGTAGTGCCGAGACTGACTCAGCTGAACAAATCTCGGTCCCTCGTAGCCAGGAATATGCAGCCAGGGGAGGGCTTAGACTAGGTTCTGAACCGCTCTGGTAGTGGAGTCAGGTAACCTGGCTATGTGGACAGTTGTGCTAGTCTATAGAAGATAACATGAGCCTGGAACAGCTGTGCTGTTTCTATTGTGTGAGGCATGGCTGTATCCTTATAATCTATAGCCATGGGCTATTGCTACCAAGCAATATGTCAGGCAGCAGCCATTTTATCTATACACTTTAAATTACAGTAGCTGCAGGTATTAAAGATTGCATTTTTTTCACTCGTTTCCTGTCAATCTCATCTACAATGTTTTAATTACATCCCTGGAATGACTGTGTGTGTATGTGTGCATGCTCCTGCGCACGTGTATGAATTTTGTGAATAATAATGAACAGTAATTATTGGTGAAGATTGGCCTTTTTATAGCGTGTATGCCGACTCAAGCTGATAATTAAATCACATTAATTTAAAGGAATTTCAATATTTCTCAAGTTACAGTATGTGTGAGGATGATGGAGTTATCAGGTGTAATTGCAGGCGAGACTGTGAATGTCTCACTTTAGAAAAATACATTTTTATGAGCGATAATCAGATAATTTCTAAGCATAAAATTTAAAATGAACACTATAGAGAGCAGAAGTCACTTCCGCATTATGGGACCTTAGTTTGGAAAAAATATGTATGGTAGTCAACGGTGAGAATAATATTATTTTTAGATCCCGTTTGCTTTGTGACACGAAGTACACATATGATGTTTGACTATTTAAAAGAAAAAGCTTGTGGTGCTAGTGATTGTGGCCATTTACACATGCGGTTCAATGGTGAATGTCTTGCAAACATATACTGTGTGTGCAAAATGACCTTCCATTGTTTTACAGAACTGAGTAGTACTGCATTTCAATATGAAACCCAATTGAGGAGAAAAAAAAACAGTTACTCAAAGAACATGGTACTTGATAATGCGCTATCGTAAAAAGCATTCACTTTAGTTTAATGCGTTTCCTGTCCGATTTGAATGATATGCCTTGACAGCCTATTGCAGGTTATTGCTGTGGATTCATTCATGTTTTTAAACATTTTACGTGTTGATAATTTATTGGCATTCTCTTAGTGAACAGGCTTTAAACATACAGATGTTCTTCTCTTCAGTGAAAACGACATGAATAAATTGAAAAAAATCCTAACATTATGTATCCAATACAAAACAAGTATGTAGTCAAATTGTATTGCATTCAAATAATGTCCATGATCCCCAACAACTAAGTCATAAAGTTTTATATAAACAAAATTAATTGTGAAAGTTTATACAATGCAAATTGCTGTCATAACATAATTGAGTGAACTACAATTAACATTCCACATTGCCATAACACACATATTTTCAATATCTCTTGAAGGTCACCACTCAATTATTTTGTCCATAGCCAACGGTGTCACATTGAAATGTTGTAATTGTATTTTTATTATGTTGGTTCAATCAACAGAAAGAAATACTCTAGGTTATTGGAGAATATTCAGTTAATTTACAGAATTGAGTGTGAAACTAGAAAATAAAGTTAGAAATGACTCTCTTCACAGTTGTGGTTATTAACCCATCGTGGACAATGGAGGAACATGCCCCATTTTGTTGTTTGTTTCCTGGAAGAGGATCTTTCACTTGCAAATCATCACAATGAGATTACACGCAAACAACCCACGAGAGCATCATTTGCATAGATACATATGTTTCAGCACACGCTGCTCTTAACACTAATAGCAGTGGTGCAGCAATCAGAGGGCTCATGTTCCTTGTGAGTCAGAGAGAGGGCAGGCATCATATCTGCATAATGTCTGCTGTGGCAGGAGAACATGCATGCAGAACACAGCCTGCTCTCCCCCCTCCCATAACGTCATTAGCATTTTGACATTGCAGGCCTAGTTGTTAACAGTTACACTCAGATGCTTGCCCTGGAGAGGATGTGTGTGTGTGTGTGTGTGTGTGTGTGTGTGTGTGTGTGTGTGTTGTCGTCTCGGCTCTAAGGAGTTGTGCTTATCAGTGGCGGGCAGATACTGTTCCAACCGCCCCAGCTGACAGGTGATCTGTGTGTGTGTGTGTGTGTGTGTGTGTGTGTGTGTGGCAGAGGTCTCCAGCACCACGGCCCCTAGGACAGGTGCTGTGAGGGATGGGTTCACGTTCAGGAGCAGGTGTGCCCGCCCCCCTCCCTCCCCCCTCCCTCCCCAGGGAAACATATGGTGAGCCTGATTGGAGGGGAGTGTGTGCACGAGGCCCTTAGGGAGTGCTCCCGTCTCCAGAGTTCACGTGTTCCAGACGGCACCCAGCGGGACTGTCAACCTGGCCTAGGGTGTGTGTGGGGGGGGGGTGTTGCACTCAGGATCAGGAAGCAAGGGTTCATTATGATATACATGACACATTATGTAGATTAAATTAGATGATATTAGCTGTATTAGTAGTATACATGTGTATTATATTAGCAGTATTAGAAGTATACATGTATATTATATTAGCAGTACTATTAGTATACATGTGTATTATATTATCAGTATTAGTAGTATACATGTGTATTATATTAGCAATATTAGTAGTATACATGTATATTATATTAGCAGTATTAATGGTAGTATACATGTATATTATGTTAACATTATCATTATTAGTATACATGTATATTAAATTAACAGTATTAGCAGTAGTATACATGTATATTATATTACTGTAGCAATAGTAGTAGTATACATGTACAGCATATTATATTAGCAGTATTATTTGTAGTATACATGTATATTATATTAGCAGCAGTAGTAGTAGTATACATGTATATTATATTAGCAGCAGTTAGGGCTGCACAATTAATCGAATATCGATCGCGATTACGATTTTGGCTTCTCACGATTAAATGAACATGATCGACT
>JAODUK010045823.1:0-19940 GCA_027564635.1 Typhlichthys eigenmanni
GATGGTATAATACATCATATAACATAGTGATGTTATAATACATCATATAACATAGTGATGGTATAATACATCATATATCATAGTGATGGTACAATACATCATATAACATAGTGATGGTACAATACATCATATAACAGTGATGGTACAATACATTGTATAACATAGTGATGGTATAATACATCATATAACATAGTGATGGTATAATACATCATATATCATAGTGAGGGTATAATACATCATATAACATAGTGATGTTATAATACATCATATATCATAGTGATGGTATAATACATCATATAACATAGTGATGTTATAATACATCATATAACATAGTGATGGTATAATACATCATATATCATAGTGATGGTACAATACATCATATAACATAGTGATGGTATAATACATCATATAACAGTGATGGTACAATGACAGGACATTGCAGTAAAAGACAGTGAAGAGAGCAGGGTGGGGCAGCTCATGGATTTCTTGATGGGAGGATGAAAGTTAAAACAAACAGAAGGGAGGAGAGACCGTTTATCTTATTTCTCTCTGTCGCTATGTGCCTACCTGGAGAGTATGTGCGCTTCCCACCAGAGAGAGAGAGAGAGAGAGAGAGAGAGAGAGAGAGAGAGAGAGAGAGAGAGAGAGAGAGAGAGAGAAAGAGAGGGGGGGTGAGAGTGATTGAGAGAGGATGAGAGAGAGGGAGAGACCATCATGGCATAGTTTAGGTGCGTCCTATTGTGTGTGAGACTTTACACAGAACAGGACAATCAATTCAACTGGACACAAGCAACCTAACTTGCCCAAACACACGCACGCAACCTAACTTGCGCGCACAGGCGCACACACGCGCACACGCGTACCCTTGCTCTGCGGAGAGGAGCAAACTCCTCCCTCTCCATCTCCCCTTTCCCATAGTGACACAAACGAACCGAGAGAGTGAGCGCGTGTACCGCTGTCTGGGACTATCACTCTCTCGCTCTCTCTTCTCCTCCCTTGTTCTTTCTTCCTACCTCCCCCCCCCTCGCTCTCTCTCTCTCGTGGTCACAACACAGCCGGTTAAGCCCATGTGCTGCACAGTGAACCGACAACCAGGAATGCATCATGAAGGTAAGAACTAGTAGCTACCAAATAGATCCTAGTCATGCTATGCCAATATGCTTATGTACATACAGTATGTATACTATGTATGCATACTGTGCCTACTGTATAGAATATAATAGAAAGCCTTTATTGTCATTGTATGTCTCAACATTAGGAATGTATGTTTACGTACAGTATACAGTATGTTATACACTGTATCCTTCATATATACCGTCTAGGCTATAATATATTTGACAGGACATATTGGTCTGTTTTAAGAGTTTATCATAATTGGACATCTACAACTGTGCATGTTGTTTGATAACACGTGTTCATCATCCAACAAACATGGACTTCTGAGTGAGTCGAATCAAGATGTTTGTGGAGATTCTGAAATGACAGTTACGATAGCAGAAAACGTGTTTGTTGTGAAAGTGTACAGCTGTAATGCTGCAAGGCCCTATACAACTGCATTTTACCGTACATATTTATATGCATGTTGTCAGTGTACAGCTAATACAGGCTCCTAGTTTGGTGTAGTGGCATCTTGTTTCTAAAGTCTTCTAAAGTCCATGACTTAACTGAACAGAACTACATCACTGCCCTATCATAGCACCCACTGAAACAATGGAGTGGTGAAAACCACAGGGCTAAAAGTTCTGTCCTCTGTAACTACATGTTGAAGTTTAAATAGTTATTATCACTATAGTGATTGTCTCCAGGGGATGTAGCAGGTGTTACAATGCTGTTGATTGTTCTAATTCCTTCATCACATGTGGGCTGTGTGTGTGTGTGTATGTGCGTGTGTGTGTGTGTGTGTGTGTGTGTGTGTGTGTGTGTGTCTGGAGGAAATTGCTTCTCTGCGTCTCTGTAATACTATTACTGTAATTCCAGGGGACCGCTGTGATTGAATGCGGTATTATGTGTTGTAGGTTTATAATGAATGCTTCCCGTATTCTGATTTATTGGCCGTAAGCGTGCAAGCACTGCTTTACACGTGTGAAGCAGGGCATGTGTATCTTTGTGTGTTCCTGTTAATGGTTGTGTATCCACACGTTTCGGTGTGCGATTGAGCCACTGTGAAGTGCCCGGTGTGGCCACGGCTAATAGACACGCTGGTAGAGTTAGCTGGAGCCACTGAACGCCCAGTCATGACGTCTGTGTAACAGGCACACTGCAGGATTCTGACCAATCACAAGCCTGACTAGCTGTCTCTGACATACTGAGAGCACCATCTCTAAGTGTACAGTCACAGTGGGTATAGATAATACTGTGTGGTGCATCGCAATACACCCTGACGCCTGGTTGAGTCTAATTCATCTGCCTGCCTGCCTGCCTGCCTGTCTGTCTGTCTATATGTCTGCTTGCCTGCCTGTCTGCCTGTCTGTCTGTCTGCCTGCTTGTATGTATATCTGTCTATCTGTCTGTCTGTCTGGGCAAATGAGAGGAGAGGAGAGGAGAGGAGAGGAGAGGAGAGGAGAGGAGAGGAAACAGTAAACTGAGATGTGCAGTGATGATGTGGGGATTACGAGAGAGAGAGAGAGAGAGAGCGAGAGAGAGAGATAGAGGGAGAGAGAGAGAGAGAGAGAGAGAGAGAGAGAGAGAGAGAGAGAGAGAGAGAGAGAGAGAGAGAGAGAGAGAGAATAAAGGCTTGAAATGACAGGAAAAAATAAAAGGATCGTGCTCTAATTCTGCATACACAGAAACATAAACATGAGCACACACACATGCACACACACACACACACACACGCGCGCACGCGCACGTGCACACACACACACACACACACACACACACTTGCGTGCGCACGTGCACAGACAGACAAGCTGCAGTGAGATACAGTAACAGTCCAAAGCACAAAGCCCCAACTAAGAGTTCAGCCAAAACACCTGTACTGGTGTCCATGGAAACCCAACTATCCTGGGTGCTTAGCAAAATAGCTGTGTGTGTGTGTGTGTGTGTGTGTGTGTGTGTGGGTGTGCGTGCATGTGTGTGCGTCTGACGTACATTATATATGTATGTGCACGTATGCCCAAAACTGCCCAAAACGGCAAAAGTGCATTTCATGGGTTGTATTCCCACTCTGAAGATATTTAAACTGGTAAAAAAGGACAGGAAAAAATATCATCTAGGACACACAGCAGCTGAAATAATGTTGAGTCATAAGGATAAGTGTAGAAGTGATGTATTTATTTATTTTATATATGGGGCTCAACGGGACTTCTGGAGCAAACGTGCGTGTTGGTGAAGTCGGCGTGACGTCGGCAGTAAACGGGTCTATAAAAAGGAGATTGTATTCATCTGATATATTATATGTTATGCAGCAGAATGGAAAACAGTTAGTTTAGTGTAACCAGACTGAATGTTCACTCTCAATAAGGTCTGGACACGCTCCATTGGGAAGTGTTCGTTGCCTCCTACTGGGCGTTAATGGTTAATTTTGGACAGCGTTGAACCAACCGGAAAGGATGCAACTGTTTCCTCATCTAGCACTACCACCATTTAGAAAGCCGCTTGACTTCAGCGTTATCTCACTACCCCCGTCCTGATGGGACCGCCAGCAGGGTGGCTGTGAACACATTCATGTGAGCAGGGTTTCCACACTGTAACCTCAACAAAAATATTGATCTGAGAGCAATAGTCGAGCGGAGCTGGACTGGGACAAAAAAGTGGCCCTGGCATTTGTGGCCGGATGCCGGCCCACCATTACGGTTGGAAGCACCTACCAGTACATAATCCTTGTGGTCCCCTTAAATATACGACCATATAACCTATTATGGCTTTAAAGTATATCTAAAGCTCATTCTTAGCTCTTATAAAGTGATGCTCCTTGTATCATAAGCTCATAAAAGATAAGCTACTTCAATATGTCAAAAGTGCAATAAAGTTACTCTGTAGCTTTTACATTATTATTCCATACATTCAGTAATTGTTACTATATGTGGAAAAAGCTGTACAATTTATAAAATACAATTTTGGTAATAAGCAAATTTGTTTATTTAACACATGGGGCTATTAATTTCAAAGTTTTCACAGATGTCAAGTAAATAGGCTTTTGACATTATGTTTCCACAGTTTATAGATCATCTTTTTGTGATATGCAGTAAAAGTTAGATCTTTGTATATTATTATATATTTGTTTGGTTTTAACCTACAGTTGCACCTCAAGTAGTATCACATGAAGGTGTACGCTCAATGGACGGCACTCAGCAGCACCAAACAATGTTAATAATTGAATATAACCTAGTTTAGAGCTACCCCACATATCAGATAGTAACATTAAGTTAATCTATACCATACAACCTATGTTACCATAGGTATCATTTATAAACAACGGGCCTGTTGTTTATGAATGATGTATAACAATAAGCAGGCATACATTTTTAAACAGCCTTTGCGTGCATTTAAATCAGGGGAACCCTTGTTTAAGCCTAATAATTCTAACAATATGATGATGGCCTAATAGCTGATCACAGCAGCATGGGCTTTGTCAATACGATTCCGCTGACAAAATAATGTCGGCATCATCACGTCAGTTAATGTTAGAAAAAGCAGTTGAAGTTTGGACTGAATTAGGGAACTATATAGCTTCAAAATAAAAATGACAAATATTTGCGACGATATTAGATTGACGTTAGTCAGACCGCCTCCAGCAGTAAGCCTACTGTGATTATGGGTTGCCTCACTCTTACTGTAGTTGAGTCGGCATTCATATAATGAATCATCATCATTGTCATGATGCCATTGCCCACATAGCCTGGGCCTACTACCTCCCTGTCAGACTGTCCCTGTTAATGATAAAGCTCCATGCTTACCGCGCCTCAGCTAATCTCCTCCGGCTCGCTCCGTCTCTCTTCGGCTCATAGCTTCGGCTTCCCCGCTCCTCCCGCCTGGCAGTGGCCATGGCCAACGTTCTATTTTCAACTTCCACCTGTTGCAATGTTGCTGCATGTTTGTGTAGCCTACTGTAGATTAAGCTAGGCCTACTGTAGGCCCTGCCGCAAACATGTCTGGTATATTTGCACATTATGACGGCATCCGCCAATTGATTCGATTTTTTCTGGCTTGCAAATTCTCCGCACCGCTTGATTACATTTTGAGGCCCTCATCAGCACAGCAGATTTTTGGAGTTAAACACAGGTCAGAGGGGGAGGGAGGCGGCCTAGTAAAGGACAGCGACCTGATTGGGCCAGCCTAGAGTCAGTATAAGGAATGACTCTATGGGCCGCTGTCCCTGTAAATGGGCTGGTTTTTGGACAACATTTTTATTTATTTATTGTATTTTCTTTGTTAAAACGATATCGGCCGGCCCAAAAGGTGCGTCAGCCCGTCATCATTTGCCCGGTTCACCAGATTACCAGTCCAGCCCTTGGCGCCAGGCTGCTATATTGGTATATGCTCTATTGGTAGCCTTTTTAGCTATTATTGAGCATTGTTAAAGCCTTCAGTTCCCTGAAACACACACACACACACACACACACACACACACACACACACACACACACACACACACACACACACACAAAACACAGGAACACTCAATTATGCATGCTTGATGAAGCCACCAATCCAGACAGCATCCATCTTCCTGCTCCGCTACCTCGGTTATAGGCAGCACAAATGGCACCCCTCTCCACATCCTATATCAGAGAAGGCAATATCTAATTTCAAACGGCCTTAGTTATGAGCCGGACCTTTATTGAATCACATACAACAGTGGGAAGGACAAGACAAATGAGAGTAGAGGAGCCCCATTAAGCTTGTGTTTATCAGCCCATTGGGGAGTGTCTATCTCCCTGATTCATTTGCATTGGTTACCGTAACATATTTTGCAGAGCATGTTATGTTGACCATGTTATCTTCACACCACCCATGAGGCTTGTGTACGTCTAAAGCATTTGATGACTGTTTGCAATATCAGTGTTGCCCCAAGACCATGCCTTCAACCGTGGAACTATATGACTGTAATAACAAATACATGCTGGCACGCACACAATATTTTATGGATTCGACAGCACTGTCTAAGACAAGGCACCGTCACACTATAGAAATGCACCTCTACCGCTATATACATCTGCATACATATTGATGTTTTATGTCCTACTGAGAAACAAAGACAAGAATAGATAATAATTACAAATGTTATTAATTTCTTTTATTTATCCAGGTTGTCCCATTTTGATGTAGTTAATGTAATTTAAATTTAATATGAGAGACTTGATAACAAAGAAATATTACAAAACAGTCAATCAAACTATTCACACATTAGAGAAGGCTCAAAAGCCCCAAACATTTAGCCTGTTGTTAAATATATCCTTGCCGGCAGTAGCGAACCCTGACCCTCGACACAAGCATAAATATTAACGTCAAAAACATTGCTTGTGGTCCTTAACCTCTACCTCACGTAAATAACACTTATCAGCAGTGCAGCTATGGATGTGCAAATTCATGCCCAAAAAGATGCATATTGTCGCCACACGGTACCTGTACTTACTGACGCTGCTTTCATCTGGGCTTAATGGTACCTCCCTTGAAATAACGTGAATATCAATCAGTTCAAAATTCTTCTCTTTTGTCTCACTTTTTTCTCATTGTGTCCCATGGTTTGGGGTATTCACTGAATATCTTGATTGCCCTGAGGGTTCTCTCCTGTGCTTGCCGGGAACTTTTAATAATTGATTATGAGTTTGATTTGACATGGTTAGCAGCAGTCTGTGATCTACCAGGAAAAGAATAAAACCAAGTCATCAAACTCCATTGATTATAACAACAACTATATATATTGTACCAAATGACCGTTAGCGGGTTTAAATCCTGATTGCTGTGGCTAGAAAATGTGGTCAGCATCTAAACAGACACAGTGTTATAAGGTAAAACATTCTTAATGCACCTTGGTTAAGAAATTGATTTTAGATATGGGGAGGTAATTGTTTGATGTATGGCCGCAGAGGAGTTACCTGAGCTGCTTTCAATTATAGGCGGGTGGGTTTGCTTGTTGAAAATGTTAAATGAATGGTGGCATGTGAGTGGTTGATTTTGTTATCCAAAAAACTATTGACAATTTTACAGAACAAACAAATGTATTATCATTAAATAGACGCTGTTATTAGACAAAGCATATTATTTAATAATACTGTATGTGCCAGTCTAAGATACTATAGATTTTGCAATAGATTGCAGCATGTATTTGACACGGATAAAATATGAACAGGTCTGTTGAAAACAAATTCATATTCATCAACATATTCAGCGGCAATGCAAATAACCGTCACTATCCATCACTAATGTCGAGTGTCAAGGGAGTCATTTGTGTCTCTGAAGCCTCACTTACACCAGCTGAATATGCTGCAATATTCACAACATATCTAATTGTACAATAGCCAGCCTTACTGAATCTTCCTCTCTAAGAAAAGAGGGAGGGAAATGGGGACTATTGCTGAGATTTTTGTCTGGAAACCCTGTTTGCAATAATGTTTTCACAGCCACCCTGCTGATGAACCAATCTCAGGGCGGGTAAGTGAGGTTAGTAAGCCCCCCTATACAGTGGCTCTCTCCAAAACATCATATATAACTGAATGTAGGTGTTGTCCCCCCACCCTCCCTTCCCGATATCTCAATTCATATTTTGTACTGCCACCCGGTATCTTAATGGATCTAGTCCATTCAACATTATGAGTGCACAGTAGTTGGGCATATATTCTGTTTTCAAGTCGTGAATGAACTCTCATTTATGTCTAGTAGTAATGTTTATAGGCCAGATAGATAAATATAAAATGTTATAGGGGTCAAATGGCTCTATTGATAGAAAAGGTTGCAGACCCCCGGTCTAGAGCTATGGTATCTCTGTCTAGATCTGTCTAGAGCTATGGCAGCTCTAGAGCAATAGCAGCTCGGTCTAGAGCAATAGCAGCTCTGTCTACAGCAATGGCAGCTCTGTCTAGATCTGTCTAGAGCTATGGCAGCTCTAGAGCAATAGCAGCTCGATCTAGAGCAATAGCAGCTCTGTCTAGAACAATGGCAGCTCTGTCTACAGCCATGGTATCTCTGTCTAGAGCTGTCTAGAGTAATGGCAGCTCTGTCTAGAGCACTGGCAGCTCTGTCTAGAGCCATGGTATCTCTGTCTAGAGCTGTCTAGAGCAATGGCAGCTCTGTCTAGAGCACTGGCAGCTCTGTCTAGAGCTGTCTAGAGCAATGGCATCTCTGTCTAGAGCACTGGCAGCTCTGTCTAGAGCTGTCTAGAGCAATGGCAGCTCTGTCTAGAGCCATGGCAGTCAGCTGAAGGTCTGTGTCTAAACCCTGCTGTGCTGAGCCATTACTGTAAGCATTAACAGAGAATAGCAGACAGCCAACGGAAGGACTGCTACACACACACACACGCAAACGCACACGCACACACACACATACACACAGACAAATCAAATCAGAAAGTCCTGCACTGTAGTAGGAAGTTGGAGAAGCCACAAATCTCCCGTTAAGGTCAAGCCAGAGCTCTTGCTCAGCCTTATTTTGTCTGCAGCACAGTGGCCCTTCCAGAGACTGTCAGAGGACAATGACCCCCCCCCCCCAGGGAGTAATGGGGTGGGGAAACTACCATACAACACTGGGTCAATACAGGCAGCACAAGACCAGTATGTAGAGGTAAAGCAGATCATTGCTTGTCAGCAAATGTGTGCGTGGGTGCGTGTGTGTCTGTGTGCGTGCATGTGTGTGCATGTGTGTGTGTGTGTGCACCTTGTTTTAAGGCTGTCAAAGGAAATAACCAAACACTTTGGGATATATATGAAGTATAACAGTATATCATTGTAATAAGTATTGTGAAACAGTTGCTACACCGACAGTATTTATTTCATTTCTGTAGGTACTATTGCTGAGACAGTGTAATTGAACATCTTGATGATTCCATCATAAAAATGTCTGCACACACACACACACACACACACACACACACACACACACACACACACACAGACAATATGGGTAGCTAGAACTGTTTTTACCTGTGGCAAAATGACACCTGTTTATAGATTATACTGTAAGGCCAGCGTATATTTTCCGGAAGTGAGTCTGCAAAACTCCTTACTTTATGTAAGATGAGGAGGCTGTGGTGGCAAACCCCCTGCAGTCAACAAAGCTGTATTGCTAACAGCGTTACCATGAAGGATATTGTTTGGATCAGCTTATTTTGGCTCCTTAAAAAGATGAAGAAGAAGAAGGAGGAGGAGGAGGAAGAGAAAGGGGCCGAGCTCCACCCAGTGGCCCAAATGGACCGTGTGTGGTATGTGTGATGGGTGTTGACTGTAATGTAATAGCAGGTCAGGAGGCTGATCGGCTGTAGCATAATGGCTGGTTGAGTAGATGGAAAGATTACGCTTCAAGTGATGTGAAGTCCACCTGGAGATAAGCGTGTGCTGGCTTACGGCTGCGTTGCAGAGACGCACTGCGTTGAAGTCAGATGTTGAAGCATTTTAGTTCAAATTTAGGCACTGACAGGGGAAATTCATGAAATCTTAAAAGTGTGCGGGACTTCAACCGGACCCACTGCCTTTGTATAGCTTTTCTGTAGAAGGCCAATATGGTTTTCATTACACCGAAGAGACCCTTCAGCATCCAGCTATTGCCAGAGCAATTAAACCTGCATGGGCCTCCAATGGCCCCTGTTTCAAACTAAAGCTTGTAATCATTCTCAATCACTATAAAGCCTTTGGCCTTCATAAAACCTCCATAAGCAGCGCAACATCAGGGTAAGGCATTGATAACTACGTCATGTCTGATTGAGGGTTCATACAGTAAATACGGCGTAATTGATTATGTCTAAAGAATTGTGTCACAAGCACCATGTTTAATCCCTCCTGCTGTCGTTGTTTTCAATTAAAGGTGGGATCAGCAATTCTAATCCAATACATATGCAGCTAATATCTGCTAACGGTCCACTAGCTGTCCGGTCTGTACATGCAAAATTAATCTGGTGTTCCTACACAGCTCTGGCTCTATAAATGGGAACACAAAGAAAGTGGTGTAGGGAGCACCACGCAACATTATGGGTGTGGGGGGTGGGGGGATGAGGGGGAGCTTCTGAGGGAGCACCATAATGTATTGAGGATAAAGTTTTGATCTTTTTCCAGCATCGCTGCCTCCACCTGTAATTTAGTTAATCAAATTAAAGGCAGGGTCTGTCATTCTCAAGAACGCTTGCTAACATCGAGCTCAAATAAAAAAATAAACTCCCTCAGAAGCCCTTACAAAAAGTGTATCTTACATTTAGCTTACAATTCCAGACTATACCTTTAAATTGTCTTCTCAGAAGGGAATTGGGTAGAGGTGCAGGCGCTGTAGATGTATTTAAAACATTAATTATAAAGAAAGTGTAGGTCTCCCACCATAACAGGTGCAACACGCACAACTCACAAACCAATAGGTGAAAGAGCAATAGTATATGGTTGTCTTTCCCAGCCCGGGGCACTACAAATGAAACCTCATGGGGGCCAGATAATAATAACCATAAACCGGGCTGTGGAAGACAACCATATACCATCGCAATGGTATATGGTTGTCTTCCCCAGCCCGGGGCACTACAGTATGCTATGTGGCTGTCTGAACCACTGCTGGCTGGCTGGAGACAAACAGGATGAATGGTTGTGTGGAGCCAAGCCTCTCCTGGTGTAATGGCAGCTAAAGTCAGAGCCCTGCTGAGGTCAGTGGGCAAAGAGGTAAAGCTGAAGGAAGGTGCACGGGAATAGTGCACGGGAGTATCGAGTGCCTATTAAAATACTATTTTCACGGCTGTATGGGGGCACTTAAGGTAAGGAGGGCCATTAAATGTGAATATAGTTGATGCATTTTTAATGAATTCCAAACGCAACTCAATATTCAGTGAAAAACCTTCACCACAGCAATGCAATACCGCCTCTTCCAGATTCTGTGAAATTTATAACAACAATAATAATAGAGGGAGGCAGAATATCCCAGGAGGCAGATATGGGGGGGAAGAGGGAAGGTGGCAGAAACTGCTGGAAAAGTTTTAAAAGCGTGTGTGCAGCGAGCATTTTCACAGAACAAGAACACAATATTGTTACATAACTTAGTGACCAAGTGGGAAGCTAAACTTATAGCCTACTGAGGAATTTGCTGAGAAACTTGACAACATTGAGAGGCTGTTTGCAGATCTGTTATGTAGGCTATAGTTACTGCTTAAAATAAACAGAAAGACTGAAATTAGCACATAAAGCAGTGCTCTAGCATAGTGCGGGAATTATGCATACAGACTTGTGATTGACAATGCTAACAGCCAATGAAAATGTACTACCCATGCATTCTAATATACAGTATGTATCAGACGTTCAGCACGAGATGCTTACGTGACTTAGCGTTAATAGACAGAAAAGGCTGAGAGACATACGAATATGCTTATGAATGGGGTAAATAGGGTAGCGTTAATTATTTTTTGAGCACAGGTAGTGATGCACATCAGGCAACACAGCAAATGCACATGAATTACAATGAATTACTACTGCATACAATTATATTAGCCCTGTCGTAGAGGGAGATAAGGGGAAATAAGACGAAATTGCAAGTGACAGTTTAATAATGTTATTACAATGTTCTGTTGTTCAAAATGGCCGCATCGCATCTCTGGGCTAACTAACACACATTCCTACTATACACACACACACACTCACACACATACATTCAGATACACTATGTGTGTGTGTGTGTGTGTGTGTGTGGGGGGGGGGGGGTGTTTGTGTGTGTGTGTTAATTAAAAAAACCTGTTAATTCATTCAAAATCATAGATATTAACAGTAGCCTGTGGTTTTCTTATCAACAACACAGCATGTTGATGTGACTGCTGCTATCTGCTAGGGTATAGGCTATGTAATTCATTTTAGAGTGCTGCTGAGCATTTTGTCTCTAAGTCTCAGGCGTCTACTGGTACCATGCAGTGGCTTAATCTCCTGATAAACATTTTAGCTGTCAACAAAAACGTATACTACAGTATAACACAATAGAAGAATACGATTGGGCAAAATATTGGTTATCTCTTGAGCATTTCTCTCTCAGTTGCTCTCCTTGCTAGCTTACACAAATCAGACACACACACACACACACACAAATATAACATGCCTTCCATTTTAAGGTAGGCTATATTCAGAGATGGTCAGCACAAGGCCAGTGGCAATTTCTCTATGAAGTCATTAACTGGAAAGGTCAGGGGAAAAGGTCTAGCCAAAACAAACTGACAGGCGGCTCAACTGAATGCCCTTCAAAACTGGTTATCATGGCTTGTAACATATTTTAGATGCCTTGGGTGAAAGGTATCATGTAATCTATATTAAACAGTATATTGTTGAAACATTCACATATTATATATATTTAAGAGATATGTAAACATTTGCTAACAGATATTTTCTTTAATAAAATATTGTTTTCATTTTCCTGTTAACAGACACAATTCAGTCAATCTGACGACTCAGGGTCTTTTTTTGCAGCTATACTGTACATCCTATATACAGTAATACTCCAACCACAGTATACATGTTCCAAGATAGATCAATGATGCATTATATTTTTGTAGTTGCAGAAATCCCAGTTGCAGAGACGTATAGCTTCTTCATTGTGGCATTCAGAAAACATGTGTTCCAGTATATTTCCTGCCAATGTATAGGTATAAACATTACATGTTGTTTTCATGCATATAAGGTCCACATCTCTCTTAGAAAACCAGCTACGGAAAAGAAAGACAGAGATAAAGATATGTCTACAGTATATCAGCCCACCAGTGACAAGTCCTCTATACTGCGCACCTTGTCAATAACATATTAACATTCACCCATAAAGGTATAGTATATAGTAAAGGTATAACGCTTGCTAAATTAGAACTTGAATCAAAACATAAACACCTCTCCCTTCAATGCCATAAGATGCTCCTCCAGAAGCTCCGCCCGACACATTGTAAATGCATTGAGAAGGCTGTTATATTTTTGTGTGGTGCGGTCTGCACCACTTTGTTTATGTTCCTATTTATGGAGCAAGAGCTGTGTAGAAGTATCGGATATTTTTTCCAGCTCACACAGAACAACGGCAAGCTAGCGGACTGTGAGGAGATATTTGTTGAATTTGACACAAAGTGTATTAGCTTACAATAGCTAACTATATTAAGTAGAACTTCACTGACCTAAAGGCCAACTGCCGCTGACAAAGATGTTCAGTGGCGAGTCGTGAATTGCACTTATAATGACGTTCAATATATAACAACATGAGTTTCAAAGCATTTTGACACTCAAGAAACACGAGCTGGGTCCTAAACCTATGCATCGGCACGCATTGATCAGTGGGTGTTGCCTTGTTATAAAGAACTATACTTTCAATACTCCGGTGTCTCCTGACAAGGGTCAGACACCGCCAGTGGGTGTTGGCCTTAAATCACTTTTTGCTGTGGAGCGGTCGATTCCTCCTGATTTGCCGGGTCACTCCATGTCCAATGACAACTAACCAGATTCTATTCTTGATGGATATCCAATCAGATTTAGCGTGCATTGATGTTCACCTTGTGTGAACATCAATCAAAGTCCCAGTCATGGTGTTTACACCTGTCTTCTCCTCAAACATCAATTAAGCTTACATCGACTACCAGACGGAATACATTCTCCAGCTACGCTACAAATAAAATCATAAATTACACTCTTCAGCATGAGAAAGTGTTTTCTTGCTCACAGAGAGGAATAATGCACACTTTCCTCCCCTGGGAAAACAGGATGTCGCGGATCAGAGTGGATGATGGATCATTCTGGAAGGCATGTTAGCAATAATTTTTGTTAACCTTCTATCCTTCCATCGCACACGGGATAAGGATTGAAGGTGAGGTTCCGGAATGTGCAGAGTAGAATGAGAATTGGAGGCAATAGATAAAAAAATTAGCTATTCACGGTTCAATTAGGTTTTGAATCTAGACTTTGGGTGTGTCTGTTTGAGTAAATATCAGCGACTGGAGTTCAATGTTCAATTTCAAATCTTGTCCCTGGTCTTGAGAAGGGATACATTATTATATTTTACAGAAGAATAGTTAGTGCAGTAGAATAGTGCTGGAATAGGGCTTGAAATAAATGATGGGGTAGAATGTTGTCCAACTTTATTTAGAGGAATTTAGGCTTTGCCAAAAAAAGTACCTGTTCACAAAAAAGTAATTTAACAACTAGACCGACCTACAAGAAGATTTTAGTGGATTATGTCTTCATATTTTATAATATTTCATACAATAGGCTATATGTTTTTGCAAATTATTGTTTGTGTAGATATTGATGTTGAATGAAAGCTTCTACGATTTACAACAGCTCCTATTTCATAAACAGACAGCGTAGCCTGATCCATAAATGCACACAACTTGACAGATTGACAGTGGAAACTTCCAGGCTACGGGAAGTTAATAGTACACCAGCGCCAAAATCCTCGCCATTCATTCCCCTTTATTTAATCAAGGCTGTCAAAGTCATGTGAACGTTACGTTTTTCAAGTGCAGCAGAAATGGAAAAAGGGCCTTGAGCCAGCCGGGCTGCTGCTGCAGCTAATGTGTTTCGGAGCTCTGTTCCTTGACCTTCATGATGAGCCCCAGCGCTATACGAGAGCGCAGCCTTGAAAGCAACAGCGACGACAGCCAAAGAAACATCCGGAAGGCAGGACACGTACAGTAGAGTCCTGGTGTGGCCCACGGGACCAGAAAACTGTCACTACGGCGCATTAAATGGCACGTTGCTTTCCCGCTGTCATCACTCTGTTGTTATACATCCACGGCTGTAACTTATAGGATGTTCTTTGCTAAAGTAACACAGGATTTGCTAGGCTGAGTTACTGACACTGTATGAAGCAGTGTATCAGTTTACTTAAAATTGTAACTTCCAAATTAACTAATTGTCATTTGATAAATACCAGTAAAATTGGAATCAACGTGAATTATTATGTTTTAATGAAGGTGATAGATTAGCTAATATCCTATAAAGTTATAGTTAGTTATAACAACCTAATACAAAACATTAACATGGTCATGAATAACAGCATGGTCATAAAGTAGTTTTTACTGTTGTTACTTAGCCTACTTAAAAACAGTGACATTACGTAGTTAATGTAACAGAAGTTAACTGAATATTATATTATGCTTGATGATCTGATTAAGCATTCAACTTCCACACACCGTACATATATCCCAGTCCCACACATTCACACACAGCCCCTCACTAAAGTTAATTAACTGTCATTCCTATCAAATCCACCATCCATCCAGAGACGCCCCTGTCAAATCTTCATCTGTGTCTGTCACCAAACAGTGAAACCAGCTCAGCATTTCTAAAGCATAGCGGCAGAAATAGAATATGCTGTCCCAAAATGACCCTTTATGATTCATTAAATGTCAGTCAATACTCAATCAACACAGCAGGCAGGCCTGATGTATTTCTTCATCCTTCACCATCCTCCTATACATCAAATTGATTTACAGGGTGCCATCATCTAGAAAGGCCTCCGGAGGAACTGTACGGCGTCGCCTTAATTACAGAGGGATGGGATGGCCTTCTTATTCATTCTGCTCAGCCCCCACACAGCCTGTTCTGATCTTAGAGGAACTCTTCAACCAAAAATGATTACTGGTGTGTGAATATACTATCCCCTCATAGTATGGAATACCTGAAGCAAAGCTACTCAAATGATAACAAGATAGAGCGTTGTAATGCATTTCAATGGAGGCAAAAATGGAACGATTCCGGTGTCTTAAATGGGCGTGTCACTAACGGCATTTAGCTGCTGATGTAGGCAGCACCCAGAAAGCTACATTTACCATGCATGGCCTGAAACAAAGTAAATCTACCCCTAAATGGTTTGCTGCAGAAATATCGTTGTGGTCTCAGATTGATTGATCGTAGGTACTTGGGAATAAAGTTACATTCTCAAAATACCAATCAATGCCCCCAGAGAGAAATATTGGGCAATATTATGGTTAAATGCGTGGACCTCCCCATTTACTTGCATGGAACGCTGGGTCGTTTGGTCTGTATAAAGGGTAAAACGCCACCCCACTCCTTCCAAAAAACTAACACCCTCGTTAATATCTCATTCCTTAACAGAAAATATGTCTGTAACAGGTTCTTATCAACCTATCTTATTATGTTATTTTCCTTTTGTTATTTTTATATCAGAATATTCTACAGCGACGTTATCTGTGGTGGGAGAACCTTTTTCTCTTCTTTGATGGGCGAGTTCCTCGTATGTCACTTTTGGGTCATAATATATGTCCACCCACACGTGTATTGAGTTTATTGGTCTCATTAAACCTCTTCTCAGGACTGTATGGGCAAATACAGGCTTAGCCCGATTGACATCTCAAAGACTCCCCAGTAGGTTTGGCTGTACCCGTTATAATGGGACAACTGACAGCCATACTTTTGTGTGAATGGTTATTTTGAGCATATGCCGTTTGCTGACCTCGACATTTTCAAATAATGTGCCAGAAAATGACAGACGGTGGGTCGGCAAGAACCTCTTGCTGTCTCGTCGTGGTGCGATGAGTCAGTGTTTGCTGAGGGAGGAACAGCAGAAAATGAAGCCGCTCATGGACAGGAATAGCATAGTGAGAGATTATAGACAGTTTACCAGAATTAAAGTGTACCCAATAATTGTTCAGAGTGTCAAACACTGTCTGTGCCCTACCACCACACAAGCATATGCACCCAAACACACACACATGCACACACACTCTCACATACACAGGGTCAATTTAATTTACAATATCCTTTTACAGCATTATTATAAAATGATTTACTGACCCAGTATATTGCTGTTGTTCATATTTTAGAGGCAACTTAAGTAATGTTTTGGTGAGTGTGCGTGTGCTAGAGTGCTACACGACTACTGTAAATCACTCCATTCTTTAGAGTTGTACAATATTTTCCTGCACAATGTGATTTCCTTGGGTCACTATTACTATAACACCTCAGTTTAGTGCTGTATGATGCATGTGGAAACACACAGTAGATCATGATCAGTTGTGTCTTGGCAGAGACACTTTTCCTAGTGAGTATGCCTAGACTCTGTTTCTCAGAACCTAGCATTATGACTGTGGTAGCACTTGGCAACTGTGTGTGAGCGTGTGTGTGTGTGTGTGTGTGTGTGTGTGTGTGTGTGAGCGTGTGTGTGTGTGTGTGTGTGTGTGTGTGTGTGTGAGCGTGTGTGTGTGTGTGTGTGTGCGTGTGTGTGTCATCCATCCCTCAAATCCTACCTCGGCTGTTATTATAAGAAATAGACATAATGTCTAGCTCAGGCCTTCGGATGAATAGCCTTATAAGTGTGTTAAGTTTATGTGTTCAGTTTATAAGAGTGGTGGCGCACGTTGTTTTATAGTCAATACAGATCGCTAGGGGCTTGAATGCTATACTGTAAATCAACCAAAAGTACACAAACTCTGAAGACTTATAGTAAGCCTACAAGAGTTTGACTTTCAGTGTCAAGATAACTCTTGCAATGGCACTTTACAGTTATATGTACAATAGAGTCAACATAATGCGTCAACAAGTTTTAAAGGTAGTAAGTCATTCTAGAGAACGTTTGCTAAATTCAAGCTAAAATCAAAACAAAAAACTCAACTGATCAAGATTCCTGGTTGTATTAAAAATAAATAAAACCTTATTATATTATCCCTTATTGAATTTTGTCTCAGTGTTCAAATGTGAGAGATTTACAGTCATGCAGGTACACGTCAGAGGTTCATCGTTCATCACTCAAGAGCGTGTGGTTTGAGTGGTTAGTTGCTCACCTCTACAGCGTCTGTCTGGTGGTATCTGAGGCCATTAGTACTTGTCAGAGGCACAGGCCTGAGAACAGTGATATGGGTCATCTCATCAGTCATGGAGCAGCCTTGAGCCCACTACCTGCTGTCATCACTGCTGCCCTGACTATTCGTAATGTATGTAGTTCAGAATCAACAGGCCCACTGAGGGACTCTGGTTCAAGGTTCAATAACAGAACCTCCTCGTACTGTACAGATGGTTTGGCTTTACAGTAGCATTGTCGTCTTTCAGGTTCTGCAGTTTGCTAACGTACAAAACAACTTTGAACCTTCTTTTAGCTGATTGGTATCTTCTAGTTTATCTAGACATGCACACACACGTTCACATGCCGTACACGCACACACACACACACGTTCACATGACGCACACACACACACACACACACACACACGCTCACATGCCATACATGCACACACACAAAGTGCACACGCACGCGCACACACACACACACACAGCCCTTCGCTGACTTCCCTGAAATCACCGGGTGACATGTCAAATGCAAAAACATGGACTAATGTAGTAGCTTACCCACATTGATTTTAAGTCAAGTTCTTCCTTGGGCCATGGCAGTTGCTAGGCAGGTACATAGGTGAAGAGGGTGTTGTTTGTTTCCACGTGACACGCATGGTTGTTGAGATAAACTTGACTTGAAAATGTGTCACGGTCTGTTTCCTGTCTCGTATTCCCAGTCTGTCTCGTATTCCCAGTCTGTCTTGTCAGTGTGTGTGCATCTGTGTTTCTTATGCCTAGTCCACATGTACTAATTTTAAATATGCAGCTTTTTCTATACATACGATCACTGAAGACAGCGTTTTTAGCACTCAGCTCATTCAAACCTCCAAACTCACAGACCCTCACTGAGGCTGACTCACTTTTGGAGGCAGCCTCAAGTGGCCATTCGAGGCACTGTAGATTTTGGCACCGGAGGTTGCCACTTGGTCTGCATAGAGTGGGGGCGGTTAACAATGGCAATCAAGATCAATGGGGGACACATACAATGCTGTCACACACAAGGGGAGAGGTTACAATACAAAAACAGCAGGTGTGTAAAAGATCTAGACAGGCACCACAGTAACCAGATGAAGATGCAAAAACCTCGGAGCCCACCTGACATCTTGTATTTATTTTGTATTGGCAATATTTAAATAATTACTTACATTTTTGGATGATGTGACATTTTAGTCAATGACAAACATATATAGAAACCTAATAAATAATGCTGTTTTAAATAGCTAAATACTACTGTTTTGCATCTGAACTCTCAGATGCTGACACGCCCCCAAGCTTTCATAAGACGGTTGGTTTAAAAAGATACTTGCCGTACATTATCAGGGCATCTCTCTTTCACAGGCCTCAGCCAAGAGCAAATTCCAGACACAAACAATTTGCTGTGTTTCCTTGTCGCCATCTCTGTCTATCGTGTGCGTTTGTCTTGAACAACAATTGCTGTTGCCATAGCAGCACAACTGAACGCTGATAGCCACATTGACGTTTATGATGCAGGCAGCTATCGTCACCAGCGCCATCCGTAGTACAGGTGGACCGGCTCCTCACAGATAACACAGAGCAGACTATGCATGTAAACAGTCTGGCGCAGAATTGTATTGATGGAGGAAGCAGGTCAGACTGTCTCCGTTTAAAGCCCCGGTCGCCTGTGTCTGATCCCTGGATGTACACACTCCCCAGAACACCAAACACGTATTGTGTTTGTTTTGTTTGGTTGTTTGTGTGTGTGCGTGTGCGTGTGTGCGCGCGCATGCGTGTGTGTGTTGACTGGCGTGTTGTCATCCACCTTGCACTACACATCTTTTATCACAAGGGCTCATGGATGCTTTTAGATTAGAGCCTCTTTATGATTTATTTTGATTATGAAAATTAACTCGGCTGTGACATCAATATACAATATAGGCTATTGTATGGACAGTATGTATGTATGTACACTACCGTTCAAAAATTTGGGGTCACCCAGACAATTTCATGTTTTCTATGAAAACTCACACATTCTTTCCTCAAATGAGTTGCAAAATGAAT
>JAODUK010045833.1:0-12483 GCA_027564635.1 Typhlichthys eigenmanni
GAAAATTCCCTCCTCTCTCTTTCTCCCTTTGGCAGTGCGTCGCCCAATCGCCCTAATGAACAAACCGTCCCTGCCTGAAGCACTGTGTGGCTGTTTGTCACACACACACACACACACACACACACGCACACACACACACGCACACACACGCACACACACACACGCATGCGCACACACAAAGTGTTAGAGAAAGCGCTTGTATGAAAAATCTAAAATCTTGCGACCAAAGTTTATGTGAGAAAAAGTAGCAGCGACAGTGTGTGTGCGTGTCTGCGTGTGTGTGTGTGTGTGTCTGTGTGTGTGTGTGTCTGTCACAATGTATTACAGTTATATGTCATCGCGATAGCTGATATTTTGGTAAAAGAGTGAAAGTGCTGGTGTTGGAGTGATAGGAAAAGAATTCTCTTTGTGAAATGTAGAGAAACTGTGTGCGGGTGCATGTGTGTGTGTGCACGTGCATGTGTGTGTGTGTGTGTTGGGGTTTTTCTGCATTCGCCCAGCTAAATGGGCAGGAGGCAGACAGTCACATGCTGTCTGTGGTCCTACACGTTGTGTCTGCCAGTGGAAAGTGTGACCGTCACACTTGCTGTTGGAGTGCTCGGAAGTAGCTGCCAGACTTTTTTCATAAGGACACAAAAAAGTACCATTAATTATGTTTTGTGTACACAGTCTGTGGTTTATATAAATCTATAAATTCATAGTGTGGCTACAGTGATTTGCAATTGTTGCTACAGTATATGCTTAAAGGGCAGGATGTGCTATACCGAGCCTCGCCTGACATGTTAGTTCCACCGTTGCTTGTCTTGTTCATTTACTGTAGAGGGATTTTAAACCAAGCCTTTCAAAGAGTTATTGAAACTACTACTAAACATAATAAAGATTGTGTAAAGCAAATACAAAGATTTACTTGGAAATACTTTATATATGTTAGAAATCCATTCCTTTAAATATGTGACAACACTGTTAAGTTTGTAGTGTTGTATTGTAGAGTTAGACCGTTAAACTTTATTTCATGATTTCTCTGTTCAGAATTTTTTGGGAGGGCCAGAAACTGGGGACTATATACGTAGATGGTCCCCAAATATGCATACCCCCTCCTCGTAACACCATGAGGATATAAAAGCGTAGAGAGCTTTCGAATCAGCTCTGCATCTATTCTGCTCCAATGCAGAGATATTAGCCTACTAAATTGACTGTCCTTCAACAGCCTACAATTCTATAGCTAAATCACTTACTGTCCTTTAACAGCATACAGTATGATAGCTATGTCTTCATTGCAGAAATAAGCACACAATGTGGTTCAGAGTCAATGTGCATTATTTGAAAGCTACTGGTTTAGTAGCCTAGCCAACCTGCTAACACCTGGCTGCCAAATCCAGTCGGCATACTTGTGTTCAAACCAGCATCCAATAATCCATCTGTCTTTATGTAGTCAAGTCCTTTTTCCAAAAGAAAATATAAATCATATATTCAAATGAAAAAATCCAATCCAACAAGCTGTAGGCTAGTTTAACTTGACAAGAACGAACAGCATCTCACTGCATCTGCAGCTGTCATGCCAAAAGTGATCTGCTAAGAAGTGGTCTGTTGGAAACTGATTTCTGCCCACGAGAACACACACACAGCACTACATTATAACCAATCTAATCATTTTTACCAGTACACATCTATTTAAAGTGAAAACACAACTCACAAAATGCATGTCTACATTTTCCAATCAATGTTTGTCTGAGGATACCTTTTTGGAACAACACTGCGTTATAGAGTTTATCATAGAAAACGCGATGGGTGTGGTTACAGCGCCTTCTGCTGACACACCCCCAGCATTTGAGAGCAGAACAGAAGCGTAATTGTATATATTTGGCGACTTTTTTATTAATTCAAATTTGGCTGGGTGGTTAATATTACCTTTTTCTGTGGTGTGACAAACTCAAAACACATGTATGTCTGCTTTACACAATCTTTAAATATCAAAAAACAATGACGTTCATCCTTTTTCGCATTTGTCATGAAAGAGACGATTAATAGTATAATAATAATATCAAGATTTTGTATTAAATATTCTCTTAATTATAAGATACTATAAATAGTAGAGTAATATGAGGATTGAAAATGTTGATATGTAGGCTAGCTTGTTACTTAAGGCATACATTGTAAATTAATAATCTGCTGGCACATAATCACAGCACCCAAAAATAGAATAGGCCTAGTGGCTTCACAAAAAAATACTGCAATGATCTTATTTAGGAGACACCTATATTTAAGGGACTTATTTGCTTACATTATCCCTCCATACATACATCTTCATCTGCTTATCTGGAGTCGGGTCGCAGGGGAAGCAGCTCCAGCAGGGGACCCCAAACTTCCCTTTCCCAAGCCACAATAACAAGCTCTGACTGGGGGATCCAGAGGCGTTCCCAGGCCAATATGGAGATATAATCTCTCCACCTACTGTAGTTCTGGGACTTCCCCGAGGTCTCCTCCCAGCTGGACGTGCCTGGGACCCCTCCCAAGGGAGGCGCCCAGTGGGCATCCTTACCAGATGCCCGTATCATCTGGCTCCTTTCGACGCAAAGGAGCAGTGGCTCTATTCCGAGTTCCTCATGGATAGCCGAGTATCTCACCCTATCTCTAAGGGAGATGCCAGCAACCTTCCTGAGAAAACCCTTTTTCGGCCGCTTGTACACGTGTTCTAGTTTTTTCGGTCATGACCCACCCTTCATGACCATATGTGAAGGTAGGAACAAAAATTGACTGGTAGATCGAGAGCTTTGCCTTCCGGCTCAGCTCTATTTTCAGGTGAGGTGTGGTAAAGCAATTGCAATACCACTCCCGCTGCTCCGATTCTCCGGCCATTCTCCCGCTCCATAGCCCCTCACTCGCAAACAAGACCCTGAGGTACTTAAGCTTCTTCACTTGGCGTAAGGACTCATTCCCTACATGGAGTAGGCCCTTCATCGGTTTCCTGCTGAGAACCATGGCCTCAGATTTAGCGGCTGCGAACCGATCAAGTGAGTGCTGGGGGTCACGGACCGATGATGCCATCAGGTCCACATCAACTGCAAAAAGCAGCGATGAGATCCCCAGGCTACCGAACCACAACCCCTCCCCACCACAACTATGCCTCAATATCCTGTCTATGAATATCACAAACAGGATTGGTGATAAAGTGCAGCCCTGGCCGAGACCAAGCCCCACCTGAAACGAGTCTGATGTCCTGCACACAGCTCTCGCTTTGGACATACAGGGATTGGATTGCCCTTAAAAGGGACCCACCCCCTTACCCTATACCCCCCGCAGCACCTCCCACAGTATCTCCCGGGGCAACCGGTCATACGCCTTCTCCAGATCCACAAAACACATGTAGACTGAAAGGGCATACTCCCAGGCCCCCTCCAGGATCCTTGCGAGAGTAAAGTGCCGGTCCGTTCCACGATGCGGACGGAATCAGCATTGTTGTTCGCCAATCCGAGGTTCGACAGTCGGCACTATTAGGGAGAGGCTGCTCACTGCAGAGCCAACCTTTCTATCCCAGCTAATCCAGACATGATAAACCTAAATATTATTACTTTGCTAGATAATCTGCCTGCCACTGTAGCAACATTATAGGCAACTACATTGTAGAAATGTAAAATATGCAATGGAAACTATCTTAATTATGGCTAGCATTGTTTTTAATTAACTATTATTATATTATGATTACACTTTTACCAGGGATCAACTGCTAAGAAATAAAATCCATCTTTACACTTCGGCCTTGGATAACTCAGTTTATCAGTTTGTTGTGACAGTATGGCTGTTCTGTTTGAAACCACACTTTCATGTTTCAGACAGTTCTGGTTTACATTGGCGTTTTCATGACGTTGTGTAACAGATGGTTTTAACTCAAGGAGGGGTAGTTCTGTTTAAAATCCTAATATTACCGGCAACCCAACCTGATAACCTTTGTTGTTTATTTACATGTGACTGCTCAAGAAGATTAGTTGTTATTATACTGAAATGTATTTCACCTGTTAATCACCCTGTCTTCACTGACAGACTGAGATACAGCTTTTTAACATATTTGCATGTCAACATGCAGGGCTATCTGTAATGGGATGTCGACATATGATACTTATATATAGCATATACAGTAAACTATACTTTATACAGTTGTCAGCCCAAGGTCAACCTTATTTCACTCTTAAATAATGGGAGCACCACTTCAGCTGGGAGGGTCAGATTGTGGGGTATTCATGATGATGTAAGTGTTTTTTCAATTGATATACCATTGTATCTCTGTGCTAAAAACTGCATTTGTTAAAATAACATGAATCATTTTTTTTTAAATTTATATATATATTTGATCAACTCGAATATATGACGCTGGTGAAGCCCTTGGATATAGCTATGGTGAGTTTAATTGCACTTGTCTAATTTTATTTGAAAACATATTTTGTTTGACGGCGATATAAGTGATTCAGCTGGTGGGTGTAGAAGAACCAGCACTTCTTTACTGGGAAAGTTTGCCTACCAACGATCTTCAGAATGAATGCAGATGATGCCTTATTGGCCAAACAAGGCATCCTCATGCAAACACCATGCTTTACGAAGATGAAATATGGGTTTCCTTCCTTTTTACTTTTGAGAGACTAGACTTTATTTATTTATTTATTTAATACAGGAACTCAATTATGAAAGAGACATTTTTGTCTTGCCTGCTGCACCCTCACCTGTTACATGTAAAGTCAGTAGTGGCGTAGATATGTGTAAATATTACATTTGCATACAGCATGTGACTAATAATACATTGTTATGTGTTAAGTGTTGCTGAAGTGGTTGCCTCTCTACCAGTTTCAGAGCATACTTTATTGGCAGTCATGTGGCTGATCTAGACAAGCAGGCACATTACCATTTGATTAAGATAGGCTATATGCATTATGCTATCATATGAAAGCACGTTCAAAATTAAATTCACAGCTAGCTAACTTTATTACATTAATTAATTAATTAATTAATCAGATATTATTGGAATTAATTCACAATAGCCTACAGCTTAATGTGATAGGAAGAAGAAGGGAGCACACATTAATCTGTCACATTGCCTACTTCTGAGTCTAGTCATGTCGAAACAGTGCTGAACAGGCTGGTGGTATCATAAAAATGATACAGAAATATAAGGTAATATTAGCTATATATATATATATATATATATATATATATAGAGGGCTAAAGGCCGCTATAGAGGGTTGCAGCTTCACAATGAAATCATACCTTTAAATGTGAAACTAGTGATTGTAAGCTAATACACTTTCAGCGAACACTGTATCTCATCACGGTCCACTATAGCTGTCCATTCTGTGTTTCTACAGCCTGGCTCTGTGAATGTGAACACAAACAACGTGTTGCAAAGTGGTCTGTCATCATGTTCAAAGATGCTTTCAGGTTCGCCCATGATGGGGTTTAAGCCCCAGGCTTAAATTATTTTGTCCCACATGAGCAAACATTGGCAGGTCTGAATGCACACTGCATTAAAACTAATCATGTTGCTGACGGAGGTTGGTTCCATCAAAACTTCATCTGAAGCTCTATATCAAATATAAAGCATAAAATGCATTGAGCAGAAGTACAAATAGACAGCAACACCTCAGAATACATATTATTTGGTTTGTGGGATGAATTAAATATAGCTGCACATTCCTCCTGGATTTGCAGAGAGCATAACAGGCATGAAGCAATACCACATGCTGTTTTACCTAATCCTTCCAAAATTAAGAGACACTAAGTCCTTCATTGGCGTTACAATTATTCAAACATGCCACCCTAGTTAGCATTGTGTCTGTGTGTGAGAACAATACTGCAGGTACCACTCTAGAGTTTTCATCACTATTACTATGGATAATAATACTAACATTGTGGCTGCATTGTATTCAATATGGAGTGATTTCCAACCTGCACCAAAAATATGTCCAATTTGTGTTTGTTTCAAACTATTAAAAGGCCACTTTGTCTACTAAATGCACACTTCATCTCCTTCACACAGCAATTAAAGGTGCATGAAGCTGAACAGAGGAGAGGTAATGAAAATGTATTCCGCACGGTGAAGTTACAAGAACGAGCTCTCTGCCCAGAAGTGATCAAATAATATGGATTGACATCTTCTAAGTGCAAATGTGGTGAGAGGTCAGTAATCATCTATTAATGGCTACTCATAAACCGCCAACATGCCCTTCCATTTCAATGTGGCTCGCATTCAATTGGACAAACTTTGCACGCATATTGAAATAAGCATACAGTATGCACTCAGAACAATATACGCACATAAAACATGTCGGCTCATCTGTGACAGCTGTTAAGCTTGTCACAAATGTCGGGAGCGACTTCTGGGAGGAATGTGGGGAGAGACCGGGAGGGGTGGGAGCGTTGCAGAAAATAGGATCCCCAAATGAGAGCGAGTGATGAATACGAGCCAAATGACAAAGCTAAGTGACAACAGAGGTGAAGCTGGGATCCGCTGTGACATGTGCTCCCGATGACGAAACACGCCTGACACATCTTTTCCCGAGAAGGAGAGAAGAGAGCGATGTTGGGGCAAATAGAACAAGATAATGAAGAGCTGTTGACAGAGAGGGTGCTAATAGACGAGAAGCAGAAGAGACGGCCAACGCAAAGCGATTGTGTTGTGTTCATATGGGGCTCAAGCAGCGGTCAGCCAGGCAGGTCGTCCCTGTGGTCTGCGGAGAGCGAGAGAGAATACGAAGCGTTAAGAGGAATGGTGGTGAATACTGATGAGGAGGGGTGAAGGAATGGCCAGGGATTGTTTGCTGGAGCTTCTACCACTTTCATCCTTAATACAGCTCATTTATCGCTGGCCTTGAGAGCTCTCAGCCAACCTCATTGCATAAAGCTTGATTAAGAGACGACACTTGGCCCGGGGGTTTTCCTATGCACTCACAGCAGTCTTTATATTGTTTTTCTGGACAGCACAAGGGAAAGATGCAGGCGATGGAAAAGATAGATGGACAGTGTTCATTTGCATTAGCCGGCAAACCAGTGTGAGTCTGAGTGCTGTCAGTGGTCATGACCGCGAAAGACGTACTTTAGCAACAACCTTTTGGTCAAAAAGTGTCAAATGGTCACCCATATAATATATTTTATAAAGCGTCACTAGAGGGAAATTGATTTGGCAACAGCCTCACGCTGATAAAACTAAACTGGGGATTCAAACCTAAGATCTTATTGTGACAAAGTGGAGCGTTTATCTGAAGGATGTGGTGTTTCTCACTGACCACTCTAGCCTTACATAGGACCAGTGTGTACTGTGTCTGAAACAATACTCTTTTATTTTACTGAAAGATAAATCCTGCTTGAATAAAAACCCATATCATATGGGCAGTGTATATTTATTTATAGTTTATTGACGGTGACTAGCATGTCTTTATTGCCTGTGTTATAGGGTAACGTTTACAGTAGACGGCTCAGTAGCCTGAGCTCTGTGTACGGGTGACCGTTGAAAGTTGACGCTAATGCTACAGTTCTCCACAGGGAGCGCTGTCTTGGACGCCCTATTTCTAGGAAGTTCACTACATCGGCCGACATACAGTACTGTACTGTTCAACATGTTATTGTTAACAACAAATAACGATAATAAATTGTGTAGGCTCTCATGCTCAGAAATACAATACATACTGTATAGTTGAAACATGAATGTAGCAGCAACCAACTACAGTATTTGTATTTGAGAGAATGATATCATACTCCCTCTATGTCTAAGTTATAACTCTTCTGTTCTTTGTTTTCATAGCTGGTCTGTCCACATGTGCATGTTCGCATGTGTGTTTGTTTGTGTTTTTATGTGTGTGTGTGTGTGTGTGTGTGTGTGTGTGTGTGTGTGTGCGCGTGCGTGCGGTGTGTAGGTGTGTGTGCGTGTGTGTGTTTGTGTATGCGGCCCATAAAGCATTCATTTGTGTGTGAGATGCTGGGGATTAGTGTGACATCTAGTGGCAGAAAGTCATATACTGTAGAACCACTTTAACTTTATGCACCGCCATGCTCAAAAGAACCGGACAATGTCGCCATGGGTGATATAAGGTAGAGGTAAGCCATACTGCAAAATTTGGTTTCGATCCAATACCAAGTAATACAGGGCCAGAATTGACAATATCGATACAATACCAATACTGTTTATTATTAAGAACGGCTTATGTACTTTAATGTTGGGAAGAACAATGTCATGATTTATGAGGTGAATGCATGATCAATAGGCAAAATCTGAACACATTTTCATGACCACTAAATTATATGACATACAGGTTGCTTGTGCAACCTGTATGTCCGATTTAGTGCACATGAAACAGCAGTGGGGACTGGACAAGCAAAGAGTGCATAAACTCTTGTGATCACAACAACGTAAAGTTGTTGTACAATTCTACATAGTACCACAACAACGTAACGTTACGATGTAGAATAGAGAAACTGAAACTGGTATCGATCCTAAATACATTACAATCGATCTTTAAAAACGAGACGTAGTGTCTGTAGTATCGATATTTTGGGATCGATTCGCCCACCCCTAATATGAGGAGCCCGCCTGGCGTTTTACTCTTCCTCTGGTTGTCTGTGGGAAAGTAAAGCTAAGACTGTGCTCCTAAGAAATAGGCTCAGCTCCGTGTATGGCTCCTGCCAGCGTACACTGAAATATTAATGGAATAAATATTGCAGGGCCCTGCGTCTAATAAAAGTGGCAATCTTTATTAACGAGGTGACTGAGGGATCCATTGATCAAGCTCTCTGTTTTATGTTATGAAGATTGTATTCTCTCTCTCTCTATCTCTCCTTTTTCACACCCACTCATACTGGAACGCTCGCTTTCTCTCTCTGATGTTTGGACTTTTTTTAACGCAGTTGTTTAGCAACTGAACGTGCGTTCTCGAGAATACAGGCAGCTCCTGCGGGTAAATTATATATATATATATATATATATATATATATATATATATATATATATTGCATGTGTCTCGCATTTCATCTCATCCATTTCATCCTCCTTTTCTCTCTCTCTCTCTCTCTCTCAGCTGGCAGGTTTTGTCTTTTCCTCTCTGGGCCAGCATTGGCCACGGCACCAATCTGTTTTAAACTGGCCCAATTAGCATGCCTGTCTCAGCGAGAGCTGACGCTTTTTGATTTGGATAAGTGGTCATTGTGTAAGTCCAAAGTAGCCCCCCCCCCGACGCACGCACACACACACACACACACACAAAATGCTGCAGAGCCTAACGGAGAACAAGGGAAGCAGAGACAAACAGCTTTAGATGCTTTCTGCCTACTTTTAATATATTTCCCCTCTTTCTTTGTTGTACATTTCTGTTGTTCTGCTGGCATTCTCCATCATTACTTCTCAACATCGCTCACTTGGTTCTTATCGCCGTCTCTCTCTGCTCCTCTTTATGTGGCTCATTGTCTCTCGCGCCTCAACAGATGTGTCACAGATGTTCGTCAGCCTACAGTCCATCGTTGATGAATGAAGCTGTAATCCACTTAGTGTATGACCCCCACCACTCATCCATCTGCTGTCATAGGGGGGAGGTTATATAAGCCATCACCCTATGAGCCCCTGATGCTGGGTGCAAACATGAAGATGTATGAGGGACAAACATTTAGGTGTGAGATAGTATGTTAGGGCTGTACGTTTTGTGTCATTTCTTCTGTCAGATTGTATTAGTGTACGAAGGCCTAATGCACGTGAGTGACGTACGATGCCGAACTGTGCGCCGTACGAGTGAATGCATCATGCGCTTGCTAGTTTGTGTCAAGTCACACAGGAGCAAAGCGACGAGGACTCACCATTTTTCTCCTTTTATTATTGTGTTCGTGTAAATGCAATCAAATCGCACACACGCATAAATATATGGACACACATGCAAGCATGGATACACATTCGCATGGACATACACCCACAACCCAATGGAACACTTCTCTGACTAAACAACTTTATTACAGAGTTACAGTTTCATAAGTTGTTTGCTAAAAAGAAGGAATAAAACAATCCTCACACGATTCTCTGGCCAGAAGCTTTCTCCATAGTGTTCCCTACCCAAATTCTGTATTACGGAGGTTCCCATTCCTCACAATTAGGGAGTGAAATGTTCTGTGTATATATTTGCTCTGGTCTGGATGATGGCCCATGAAGTTGATTTAGATTTCTGTATTCTCACCAATCAGGGCCTTTATTCCCTGATTGGTCTGGCAAATCTACCTTCCCTGTCAATCACATGAATCCACACACAGAGCTCAATGGCGCTTGGCAATCTCAAACCAGAGGGCTCCAGATGGAGGGAGCAGAGGAGTGGTGGGCTTTTGGCTTGTTTACAAACCCCATTTTCTCTTTTGCTGGCTCTAATTGCAACAATCAACTCCTACGTACAGCAGCATTAACTGATGTGTATTTAATTGTATTTGGATGATGTCAAGCTTCACAAGCTTGAAGCGTGAACTTCATATGATTGTGACATACTGTGTTTATGCAACACTCCACATATTTAATTTCATTTAATTTGCGACCATAAGTAAAAGTTATTGTTTGATGCTGCAATTCAAACTTTATATGTATATATACAGAATACAGCATATGACACATACAATAGGTACTTAAACACAGACTGGCTTGGTTTCAGTGAATTACATGCTGTAGCCACCATGGGCCCTGCAACACCAGGATTGCCCTGATTTCAAGCTCAAATGTCATGACATATATGGGCCATTTTCTCCACCTGCTCATTCAGTATAGTACATAGTCTCCTCCTGTGTGCACTGGACACTTACAGTAATACAGTATAAAGAAACAGCTGAGATGAACAGAGGGTGGATGGAGGGGGAAAGTATTTGCATTTATATCAGCCTGCGTTTCCAGAAACCTTGATAAAGTGCAGGCCTTTGCGTTTCGATACGGACCTTAATTAGCTCTCTCCCTGGCGGGCCTGCTTGATTGAGCGGCTAATGGTTAGCTTTAAAGAGCTGAATGAAACGGGTGCGCGTGCCTGCGTGCGTGCGTGTGTTATAGAGAGAGTATTTGTCTTTGTTGTTTTGATGCTGCATGTAAATAAATGCCTGCAATTTCTGAAATGACCCCAAGTGTATTTGTTCTCTGTGTGTGTGTGTGTGTGTCCCTTCCAGCTGATTGCATAAGGTTGTTCTTTGCAGTTTGAGCGACCGTGTTTTGGCATGGTATGCCTTGACTGGAATAATCCCATTTCCTTTTAATTGCTTGGAATTGGATTAGAAAAGGGGCAAGGTGGCCTTGCTATGAGCTTGGTAAGGGCACACCGTCAGTAACAGAGCTGGCCTGATGAGATTTAGAGGCCTTGGAACATTACATCATGTGACAGGGCACTCCTGATTCAGACACAGAGGCCCTGTGTAATGGGAAGAACTAGGATCATACTGTCTTCCCCAGCTCTCTCTCTCTCTCGCTCTCTCTCTCTCTCTCTCTCTCTCTCTCTCTCTATCCTGCCCGTGCTCTTTCTTTCCAGTGAATCACCTTCTCCTTGCCTCATACTCCCTGGTTCTGTCTCTATTAACCTCTCCCTCATGCTGACATTTCTCCCTCTAGCTCCCTCCCTCCCTCCCTCCCTGTCTCTCTCTCACGCCTGCTTCTATGCTTCTCTCCCTGGTCTCCTCCATCTGCCTCTTGTGTCCTGCTCCAGCACATAATCATGGGAACCGTGAAGCTCTGCTGTAAGGCGACCCCTTTGCCCCTGGGCCCTGACCAGTTGGTCTCACTCCTCCACTGTGCTCTCTCTCTCTCTCTCTCTGCTAAGAAAACACTTCTCCACTCTTATATTCCTCTCCTCTTCCTATCAAATACTCTGCTGTCTTTGTGACTCCATTCTCTTTTTGCCAGCTCCCGCTCTTGTTCCTCAAATGAATTGGGTTTCAATTCATTTGCTTTATTGGTGTGACCATTATGTAAGCAGTGTGCCGTCTGATCATTTAACCTCTTCATCCCTAGCTCCCTGGATACGTTGTTTTTATCATACAAGCATGTTCATGGTGTCAAATTAACCAAGTGTTTATCATCTAAAAGAATGGATAAATAGCACAAAAGCTTCTCTTCCTGTTTAAAATCCCTTGTTCCTTTGTATGCACTTTTGATGCACTTTTGTCTTCCTGTCAGTTTGTTGATGTATGTTTTAGAGCAACGTGTACCGACTGTCTTTAAACATGTTTTCTGTTAAGCATACGATCACTCTGCTAAATGCTCTGCATAAAGGTCACGAATAACTGCACGTCACGCTCGCTGGAGAACATTATTCGGTGAGCAATTTTGCACATTTGCCAGTTAAACGGGGCGTTCAATTAGCGGGTGAAATCATATCACATTTAGTCAACGTATAACCGAAGTGTTTCACTGATATAAAAAAGCCACGTTGTGTGAGCGTTTGTTAATCATTAAATATAAGCGCTCAGAGATGTGTGGATGGATGTGAAAGAGTTAGCACGGGGGGG
>JAODUK010045844.1:0-19937 GCA_027564635.1 Typhlichthys eigenmanni
TGTCGAGCCCTTCATATATATATATATATATATATATATATATATATACATATACATATATATACATACATACACACACACACACACATACAGAATAAAACCCTATTCTGGAGAGCAAAATCAATGCATTTTGAAACAACATTCCATCCATCCATCCATCCTTTGCCACCTGCTTATACGGAGTCACGTCGCAACCGGACGTGCCTGGAACACCTCCCTAGGGAGGCGTCCAAGGGGCATCCTTACTAGATGCCCGTACCACCTCAACTGGCTTCTTAAGATGCAAACAACATACATGATTCATAAACCAATTACTCTACAGTCACAAACTCACTCAGACGCTACAGATGACATAAATACATTTCTATAATTAGAAACACAAAGTTTTCAGGGGGTTGGCATACAAAAAAATGCATGTAAAAAATATTACATAATTACACACAAATGTGCATGTAATATTCAGGTCTGATGTTTGTGTAGGTGCGTTACCGTAGAGACCACCTGTCAGGTCGGACCATGCAGCATTTCCCAATGTTGGATGACCTGATGAAGGACGTCTCTGATGGCGCGGCTCTACTGGCTGTCATCCACTTCTACTGTCCAGAGCTCCTGAAGCTGGAAGGTAAGCTGCCCTCATGCTGGGCACACCCGCAACAGCTCAGTTTGTGTACAAGCTCATATGTATAGTTTGTATTCATATTACAAGCTGCCGTGAAACCTTCAGTTGTTTGAATACACATATGACTGAAGTCACTCGACAACACAGGGTCATACAGCGCACAACCACATACGTATACTGAGGTTGAATGCAGGCAGGGTAGTTCACCTACTGATGGATTAATGTCACCTTTTATCCAGCGTGACCTAGAGTACTAGACCTCTCTCATATATTAGTCTCAAACAGTGTATGCTTCTCTTGTCTTCTGTAGATATCTGTCTGAAGGAGATAGCTTCCATAGCCGACAGCGTATACAACATCCACCTACTGACAGAGTTCTCCAATGAATACCTGAACAAGAGCTTCTACCTTAAGGCAGAAGACATGCTTTATTCTCCACCGGTGTTGAAGGTAAGATTGGCAAAATCCAATATGTCCAATAAATCAACAGACCTTCTCAAACCAATATCAGTCAAGTCTTGCCACGGGATATTAATAGGATATTCCTCACTGTTTCTCTTTAAAAGAACAATGTGATGGTCTTCATTGCTGAACTGTTTTGGTGGTTTGAGGTCATAAAGCCGGACTTTGTACAGCCCAGGGACCTCCAAGACATCAAAGACGGTACAGTTCCAAGTTCACTTGTTGGTCTTTTGTATTCACTTGGTTGTGGTGGGGGTAGTATATACAGTAGCTCATTATATAGGGGGGGGTCTTTGGTCCAGCGGTTGATATCATGTCTTCTATTGTTGGCAGTGAGATCATTGCTTCAGCCTAAGAGTTCCCGACCCCACTTCACCAAACAAAGTTTCCTCAGCCCTGCTGACACCTTGACCTTACCACCAAGTCCAGATCTCAGGTAAAGAATGCTTTGCTACCATATGTGTGCCTGCATGAGCTGTGTTTGTGTTGTATTGTTGACTAGACGAGTGTAACAATGACCAGAATGCTGTTTTCTTTTCAACTAAATGATTAGTTGATGCTGACTTTTCTGTGGAAGCCAAACCGCTATCTCTTACCTCACTGACAGACTCACTCCATCGTTGCTGAGCCCCTCTCCTTCCTTGCAACTAAGACAGAGCCAACAGAGGGTAGAGGAGGAAGGCACCTCAGGTAGCGGACGTGTGTTTAGCAACAGCAGGTCCATTTCCACTGTGCTGTATATGAGTGGCTGTCAGTGTATATACTGTACACTGTGTGTGTATATATGTGTATATATAAATATACACACATACATACATATCTCTTTTGTGCAGGGCACAGAAACAGAACCAATTCTCTAACGCATGTGGACGGACATGCTCAGGGCTCAATGTTAGCCTGGGCTGAGAGGAGACAGAGGTCAGCATTACAGCATTCATAATAACGGTTGCCTCATAAGACTATTGAACTGTTTGTACTGAACCTTTGACTGTATAGCTTCCTTCCCTCAAGGTTGATGTTGAAAAGAATCTCTTGGTCATGTGAGGGCGTGTCCTGTAGGTCATGGTCTATGTGATAAACTGGAACGCCTCAAAAACGTTCTTAAATATATAATGAAGTATAATCTGGAATGGAAAGTTAAGATAACACATTGAGTTTATACATTTATTCAATACAGTGGTTGTTGTCATTCTATATTTGAGCATACTTATCACATTGTCCTGTCTGCAGGCCTTTATCCCAGCAAGTACCCTACCTTCATCTTCCACTAGAGGGCGACGGAGATGCCATCAGCCTGGCTCGTTCCATCAGTAAAGACAGCCTTGCCTCCACCATCACCAACATCACCCCCAGTCACACTCTAGGGGGTGCCGGCCCCCACATGCACAGGTTCCACCCTCGCGGCCTGCCCAGCCCCGTTGGCCCGGAGGAGGAGCCAGAGGCGGAGCTGGTGGCTGCCGTCACTGGCAGGCGGTGGGGCGCTGACCCCGGGGCGGGGGGCTTCTACCTGGAGCCCCTGCTGCCCGCGCTGGCCCGACCAGCCAAGGAGAAAAGCGCGAGCGTCAGCAAGCAGCAGGAGAGCGGCGAGGAGCGGCATGCCGCCAGAGGAGAGGAGGGGAGGAGCGTGACGGAGCCGGAGGGGGCATCTGCTGACAACCAGCTCCTCCTCCGCCACCAGCGCTTCTCCTCCGTCCGGGGGGTGAGCCACGACTCCAACTCAGACCTGGAGGAGGAGGATGGGGGGGAGGAGGAGGAGAAGCTGAAGTGGGGGGTTCTGGAGGGAGGCGGGGCCGACGCAGGCGAGTCGGCCAAACTGAGGGAGGACCTGCGGGGGAGCGAGCGTGCCGACAAGGAGGGCTCCAGCGGGCGCTCTAGCCCCTCCCTCAGCCTGGCGTCGGCCAGCAGCAGCAGCGGGGGCGGCGTCCGCATGACCTCCTTCTCAGAGCGGCGGCAGCGCCGGCAGCTCCAGGACGGCTGCTCCAGCGGCAGCAGCTCGGCCAAGACCACGCCCGATGGCTCCGAGGGCGCCCCCTGGCCCCCGGGAGGGCTGCCGGCAGAGGACGGGAGGGAGCCCCCCGACCTGGTGCAGCTGCACATGCAGATGGACGCCCAGCGGCGCTGCATCCAGCAGCAGGCCCGGAGGGCGGAGAGCATGCTGGCCCAGCAGCGCATCAAGCTGGGCCAGGCGGCCTTCCTCCACGCCGTCAAGGGCCGCAGCGGCACACTGCCGCAGCCCCTCCGGCTGCCACAGGGGGGCAAGACGGGCTTCTCCCTGTGCAGGGACGACTCCTCCCTGGAGGCCCTGAGGCCCGGGGCGCTGCCGGGGGATGGGGCGGACCTGGGCGAGTGCGGCCGCTCCATAGAGTTCCTCAGCAACGCCATCAGCTCCATACAGCAGCAGATGCTGCAGCTGTCCTCCCAGCAGGAGAGGTTGCTGAAGCACAAGGCAGACTCGCCCGTGGAGCCTCCAGAATGCTCCCAGACCCCCCGGACCCCTCCTGCTCTCCCCACCATGGTCACCCCCGCTACGAGCCCCGCTACGGACCCCGCTACGGGCCAGAGCCCACCCCAGTCCCCAGAGGCCAAGGCCTGCACCTCGCTCCACTTCGTGGGCTTCAGCAGCAGCAGTCCCGTGCCAGTGCGTCGCCACCCCAAGTTCAGCTGCGGCCAGCGTGGCCCCCGCGTGGCCAGGCGGAGCAAGGAGTCTCCCAGGCCCGGCAGCCACACCACGGAGAAGGTTCCCCCCCTGGACACCACCAACGGGGCCCGGGCGGGGGCGGGGCTTGGCACCGACAACTGTAGCTCCACGTTGGCAGGTGAAGAGCCCAGCCAGACCCACCCTGGAGAGCCCCCCAGGCAGGGCTTAGACCAGGCCCCCCCCACTGACGGGGGAGCAGAGGCTGATGGGAGCAGGGCCTCAGAGCACAGGGCTCAGCTGATGGAGGTCCAGCTGTCAGTCCTCCAGGAGCCTGAGGAGGAGGAGGAGCAGGTGGACATCACCGAGGAGCAGAGGAGCGTGCTGGGCTTCTTCTTCAAGGTGAGAGCACGTGGTTGGTCTAATATTAGTGAATACTGGTGAAATATTATTAGCCTACATCAACATATTTTAGGGATTGTGGTGGAATCTCGCTGTTAGATGATCTGCTCCAGAGCTTTCACAGACGCGCTGGTATAATGACAATCTGCCAATAAGCTGAAAGCGCACCTGCATTATTAAAGGGAATGGGAGATGACACTGATTGGTTTGTCGTATGTTACGCCCAACACACACCTATGAATAATGAAGAGAGTACTACTCTCTGTTCGCCTGGCACACTGGCCGTTTATCCGCCATTAAACTAGCTAAACGGACACTCCCTCAATGTGGTTTGTGCCCTGTGCTTTAGACAGTGAGCTTAGATGGTTCAAAAGAGGCCCACTGTGAGAGCCCAGCGCTTCTCTCTCCTCCAGGATGAGGAGAAGGCCGAGGATGAGATGGCCAAGCGTCGCGCTGCCTTCCTCCACAAGCAGCAGCGCAAAGCGGAGGAGGCCAGGCTACGCAAGCAGCAGCAGGAGGCTGATAGCGAGCTTAAGCGTGATGAGGCCAGGTGAGCACTAGCGCACACTGCTACAAGCTCCTGGACAGAGCATGCGTCCACACTGCACTCTTCTGTTCACAGTGCTGTAAGATCATTGGCTGTATAGTTGACTGTATACAACCCATTCTACCACATACATGTACCACCACCAGACAACTCCTCAACTCAATGGTATGTAGTCTCATTAGACCTCTTCTCAGGTTACAGCTGGGCCAGCTATGTTGCACATTTGCCGAGGTCAGCATATGCTTAAAATCATAAATCATAGAGATAGTGTCAGTTGTCTCGCCCCGACAGCCTTAACATGTGCATCCGGTGTCAATCAAGTGGCGTCTGGCCCCGCCTACACAGTCCTGAGTAGAGGTCTGATGAACACACTAGCAGCATGTGGAGCACGTGCTGTAACCCTGCTCCTGCCGCCCGCGCCAGGCAAAAGGCTGAGGAGGAGCGCCTGCGCAAGGAGGAGGAGAAGGCTCGGCGGGAGCTCATTAAGCAGGAGTACCTGCGGAGGAAGCAGCAGGAGCTGATGGAGGAGCAGGGCCTCAGCAAACCTCGACCCAGGACCAAGACGCGGAGGTACAGGCCCAAGTCTCTGCACCGTGAGCAGGCCAGGGGATCCCTCACACGTAAGAGTCTGGTCGCTGCTCTGTGGTCATGTGACATTTACCTTCACAGCGTCGGTCAAAATGCACTTATTATAATTAGTTAGCAATTTAGCACTTAGCAACATGTCAATGGATGAATAGGTCCTCCAGCAGCACACAAACAACATTCTGTTCGAATAATAACAATATGTCATCATCTTATCATGCATTACAAATATTGTCATGCAATCCTGAAAAAGAATGGCTAGCTGCCTGTGTGCTTAATGTTCTACGAGTTGGAGCTAAGGTAGATATACGATATGACACGACACGCACAGTCCATGGCTTGTGTGTCCAGAGTTTACTTTAATGTATAAGGTGGGTATACATTTGCTGTGCATGTAGTATATGTCTGGCTGCATGCAGCTTACATGTGGTGTGTTTAGTTTAGCGCTGCTGTGTGTGTGTGTTTGTGTGTGTTTGTGTGTAAGCAAGCACTTTTCTCAGACAGAAAAAAGTGCTACAATAATGTAGTGTCACAATGCAAAATAATATATATAGTAGTATATCAGTATATCAGTGAACAATAAAACATGCAGTACACAATAAACTACTCCTTAAAACAAGTAAATTAAATAAAACAGAAGGCACTGTAGATACAGTACTACAACTTAGTACTGTGCAAATCAAGAAAACAACAACGTCAACGTCAGGCTTGTTTAAAGCTACTCTACTTAGCATCATTTATCCCTTGTTTGACCATTAGATGACATGATGTATGTAAACAATCACACCAGCCCCTCCCTGTCCTTCTGACAAACAAGTTTGAATAAGGCTGTCGCCACAGTTATCAGTGCATCCAAGTAGCTCACCTGGTAGAGTATTTCACTCGTAATACTGAGCTTGAAGGTTTGAACCCCCAGTGTTCCAATTTCTTTATTTTTTATTAACATTTTCTATATTTTTTGGTTTAGTGGACAGCTATATGGATTGTTATGTTCTATAGGATACTTGCAGATAGCCTTTTAGTAATAAATAACTTCAGGACTTGTTATACATTTATTCTACACAGTAGGCTACTCCTAATATGTCTGCATCATTTTATATTCAATACAGTGTAAATATGCATTGTGTAAATAACTGAAAGCCACACTGATGTAAAGTAGGTTATGTTTATTTCATGCCAGGCAGAGCTATCATCGCCGGTGTTGTCTAGTTTCTGAAAAATAAAACGCATTTATATTAAAATCTAGCCCACTGCAGACTGACGTCTCGATCGCCCCACCCAAATATAGTGTTGCTCATGTAGCCATACAAATTATCTGCAGGTTGGTACATTTCAACATAGATTGTTTACTTTGGCGACAGAAAATAGTAAATTGACACAATTGACTATATAGAATATAGAATATGTATTCTTGCCGAAGAATGAGGAATGCTGGGTTTTACTTCACAAACTTCATGAAGAAATGCTAGGTGCTTCACATTGGTGTCCGCCATAATTCAGTGTTCTGTCAGATCTGCTGCTGTGCTGAATACGAGCAGCGTGCATGTGCGTGCGTGCGTGTGCGTGCGTGTGTGTGTGTTATGTGCGTTGTGCCAGTTGCTCACTGAAGGTGTCTTTCAGCGTCCAGGGCTCCACAGCACACAGGGGAAGTGACACTTGATAGGACTTCCAGAACATCCCAAACTAGTCCTGAACACACAGAGGGTGTTTGTCCTGTCACCAGGGCTGCTGTTGACCTCTATGTTGTCTCACTTTGTTCCAGCTGACCTGAGCCACCGAGGCTCCAGTCAGTCTCTGGCTACTGAGGAGGGCAGCGTAGCCTCTGAAGGAGCCCAGGCACATAGGTGAGTGAGCATGATACGTAGATACTGTGTGGGAAGGAACATAGTCAGCTGCTGTGTGTGTGTGTGTGTGTGTCAGGGCTGGGTCCGTGTGCGCCGTGGAGTCGTTCCCCATGCTGACCAGGGCATCTAGCAGGAACATGGAGCGGGACTGGGAGAACGGCTCCACCGCCTCCTCCATCACATCAGCTGCAGAGTACAATGGTGAGCAAAGCATTTATTGCCTGTCATATGCTACATACAGTGTGTTGTACTGAGTGATGCATCAAGAGGCTCAAGGTTTGAAACTTGGAGTGAATACATGTCCCTGAGGTCTGAGTTGCTTAGTACTCCTAGCTTCCTACAGAGCACATTCTCTGCCCCTCCCCCCACAGACACAATCAAGGTTATGCTACAGTAGAGTACACGTGTTAGGCGGCGATAAGCCGCGAACAGGGTTTGTAAACAAGAACAGTTTTTAATAGAACGAAATTTAAAAGAAAAACAAGTATAACAAAAACACAGGTAACTTCTCTTGGTATGAAACATGCAACACAGAGTATACAGAATAACTTGCGAGGGTTTAACACACAGCACATAACTAATATAGGTGAGGACTAAACACTAAACCAGGAACCGGTGCAGGTGAGGGGAAGCCCTGCCTGCCACCTGTCTCAGATCGGTGATTAGTACTCTTGGGAACGGGAGCACGTGAGAGCGGCTGGCACCGCCCCACCACGGGATGTCGGCGTGATAACATGTTTATTACTCAGAAAAACAAGAGTTTATTAAGCTAAACAGACCTGTTCTCAGTCTCTGTTTGATTCTCTTTTCTTGACTTCTTGTCATCTTAAAGTTTAAATTGGAATGAAATGTTGGAACAATGGTTTTTAGATTACAGGCGAGTCATTCTGGATGAAGCTTGTTGAAATTTGAACTTGATCAAAAAACCTCTCCCTTTAATGCCATAGGATGCTTCTTCAGAAGCCCCACACATTGGACTAGGATTCACATTGTGAAGGCTAGGATATTGTTGTGTGGTGTGGTATGCACCACTTTGTTTGTGTTTCTATTTATGGAGCCAGGGCTGTGTAGAAATACAGGATTCTTTTTTTCAGTACACACAGAGAATGGTTAAATAGCGCTGCAATAAGATATTTGGTGAATTTGAACATGTATTAGCTTACAATCGCTTACTATACCTTTTAACTTTGACATGTCCTGTGAAATAACCTACACAGAAGGTTTTCATGGATATTCCAGTTCAAGCACTTTTATTATACTTTGTAGGCCCTAAACTCTTCAAGGAGCCAAGTTCCAAGTCCAACAAGCCGATCATCATCAACGCCATCACCCACTGCTGCCTGGCGGGAAAAGTGAACGAAGCACAGAAGAATGCAGTGCTGGAGGTCAGTGACTCACTGAATCATTGCAATGATTCACATGACCTTGTCATCTAGTATGACTCAGCCATCAGTACAGTTCTAGCATAAACCAGAGCTGTGACGTTTAGTACTTGGTGCTGAGGACCTTCTAATTAGGTTTTCACTTACACTGAAGGTCTGGACTCTTGTCTAACTAAAACATCACTTTTGTAAATGCCAATCAGGTCTGGTCCCAACATGTGTGATATTCTTTCTGGATGGTAACCAATCATTGTCAACTCCAGTCAAGTTAGGGCTTTAGAAGACATAATGACAAGAATGTCTTAAATTGAATATGTGGCCTTTACAGCTTGTTTGTGCCTCTGTGATGACAGGAGCTCGACAAGTGTGAGTCAAACCATTTGTTCATCCTGTTCCGTGATGGCGGCTGCCAGTACCGTGCCATTTATTCCTACTCACCGGACAGTGAAGAAATCGCCAAGTTCACCGGCACGGGCCCACGCAACATCAGCAGGAAAATGATAGACAAGCTCTACAAGTACAGCTCCGACCGCAAACAGTTCAACATGATCCCAGCCAAGACTGTGTCGGTCAGCGTGGACGCTGTGACCATCCACAACCACCTCTGGCACGTCAAGCGGCCCGGCAGCACGAGGAGAAAGTGAGGCGTTTACATGAGGCGGCCAACACTGTGTTAGCTGTACTGTAGCTTGTTGTGTATTGGGTGGAGGTGTCTCCAATGGCGAGAATCTTAATGAAACACCTTCCAACTAAACACACTATAATGATCAAGGATTTAGTTAGATTTTGTTTTTTTATTTTATATATTGCACTTTTCAGTTTTAAGGTCCAACATTGAATTTGTGTAATGTGGCACTATAAATACTTGAATCATATACAAAAAAAAAAAACATAATCCCAGCCCTGTGATATACAGGGAGAATGAAAACTGTTGATGAGTGTGTATTTTTGCGTGTTAGAATGATTGTGTACACCATTTCGGCATCTTTGAATGTTTTGCTCTTGTGAATTATGCTTTACAGGGAGTATTTTATCACAGTATAATGCCATGGAGGTTTCTTTAGTTAGGAGGTGTATTCTTTTGTTTTCAGCAGGGAAAACGGTACCAGTATTATTTCAAAACGAGCACTTCAGACCCCAGTGCATTCTGTCATATAAAGAGCGCATTAACTTGTAACATGTATTACCGACCATGCAAACTATCCCATTGAGCGCAATCTGCTCATGTTGCTAAACCTAAATAAACCAAGCTATGCAGTAATGCATTGGCCTTGCTGAATTGCACTGAGAGGATTCTGGAAAGGCATGCCCTGCTACAATGGTACAATAAGTGTCTCTAGCTAATAAGTGCTTCTGTAGCCACATGTTGTGTTTGACCTGCTCATTGGATCAGTTTGATGTACAGTATAGCATTTGAGCACTAGTCATTTCCCCAGCCTGACTGACTGCCTGCCTGCAGCTCACTCAAGGCAAAGAAACCTGCACAATACTTGATACATTTTTTTTGCTGCATTTTGTACATTTTTGATTAGTGTTTTTGTATATATTTGACAATTTATGTTTACTAAAAGCTGACACTATTTCAATGTTAATTCTGTTACAGGCTACAGATTGTTTTTATTTAATTGTGCCCTACCATATATTTTAAAATGAAAAATAATGTATTAAAGGCTTTTACCGCTAATCTTGTTTATAGCTGCAGGGTTTTAATCGCATTATGGCAATAATTATTTTCCATTGGTAAATTATACAGATTTGATTGGCCTTGGTTTGGTGACATATTTTGTATTTGTATAAACATATTTAATACAATGTTAATTGTGTTAAAACTAGCCTTGTGAGACCATCCTGATCTCGCAAGCTTCAGTTAAATTTTCTGAGAATCAGTCTGGAATGACTAGGAATCATTTTGAATGTGTCTGAGTAGCAACTGATCATACCAATCCGCGTCGTGTTGATAGCTATATGGGCGGGGGTCAGGTGTGCCAACAGCGAAAACGACCAGATGGTTCATCCATTCAACTGCCAAGTATTTTTTTGAAAGTACCTGCCCTTTAAAACCAGTTTCAATGTACAGCTCCCCAGATGGAGTTGTGACAACAATTCATCTGGCATGCCAGGTTAGATAAAAACTGGTGTCACAGTTAAAAGCAGGGTCAGTTCTTTTCAAGAACGCTTATCTGGTGGTAGTACTAAGGCTTGATGTGAGCGGTGCTTGCCACTTTGTTTATATTTCTATTTATGGAGTCAGGGCTGTGTAGATTGCTTTTTCAACATGCATAAAGGATAAAGCGAAATGCAAGGAGATATTTAGTGAATTTGACAAAAAGTTAATTAGCTTACAATTAGCTTGCTGACTATACTTTAATGGCATCAAAGCATCAAAGTCCTCCTCACAGATGTTTAGTGTGAGCATACTGTATTACAGTATGTAGCTATGCCCAATTTCAACCTGAAAGTCATGAATCTTATATGTGATTTATTATCGCTTTCTGTATCATTGATAGCCTGGTTCCCTTTATTATAATACGGCACTTGAACATAAAAAAAAAACACATTATACTGATAAACCACATATTTTAACATTTAGATTTCAAATACAGTATGGCCTGCCTGTTTTAGGAAAAATAAATCTACTAATACTAATGTACTAATAAGATAGAACAGTGCGACTGATAACATCTTAATCTACAGTACATGATAAAATAGGACTTTCTGGCACATTATTGAGTATAACATGTTTGTTTATAGGGTAAATATAAACCTATATGCTTATAAAGGTTGTTAGTTATTTCACAACTAACCAAAAAAAAAATGGTTCCTAACAAAAACATATATAGTAGATAAGATTTAAGTCAAACTTACTAAGTGAGACTTTATAATACATATACTTCAATAGCTCAGCTACAAAAGATGTCTCTTGACATTAAACATTGTTTACTGAATCTACACAAGTTTTAAAGCACAGACAGGTATTTGAAATAACTCAGCTATAGGCTGCTGGCTAAGGGTGTACTGTACACGTGATTGAACTCAGTTGACCTATTAGGCGGGACAAGAGAGACTAAAGTCGAACCAGCCATACATCATGCTGACATGACATCACATATTAGTCAAATAAAGAAAGACGTGTTTTTGTTTATGGGATCAAATGTGTGGCCTGATTGTAGTAAATGACCAAGGAATACAGTACAAATTCTAATTTGATCTAAGTGAAAACATCCTAACATCTTCTGCATTTAGAAGTGACTTCTTTAAGGTAGCTAATAAAATGTCATTAGCTATACAGCAAATTACATTTAATGTAACTAATTGTATTCAGGTCTTCTGATGAGCTGTTTAGTCACAGCTCATTAATAAATTAGTAAAGTATATTCTTTTAACTTCCTGCCCTCCCTCAAACAGAGTGAAAGATAAATACATAGTTTCATATTGCTTCATATATCCCTTAGAAATGGATTGTAAGATATAGTGGGAGGACAGTATGCCACATGACTAATGTGACTATCTAAAACATATGAAGACACCTGGTGAGATGACTGGGAAATTCCCCATTAACCACCCACTGTTGCACTTTATAACAAAGTGAACTGCAAGAGTCAAGCTCCAGCGATCTACAGTAGGCACTCATAGCGGCAAAGCTCAGTGCTGATTGGCTGGTCCGCTATCAGAGCTGGGTATCCTGCCCAAGCCTTCCCTTCACACTGCTGCTCTGCACCGGGAGCTCCTCTGGCACATGGGCCAGCGGGTCTGGACGAATCAGATACCTGGCAGGGACAGCAGACAGACGGGTGAAGCACTTGACACACTCACACACACATCTACAGACACGTCTACACATAGTCTTACAGTATATCCTTAATATACAGAACGCTACACACACACACACACACACTGGGTGTGGACGGCCCTTACACAATGTCATTAAGCTCCAGCCGGGTGTCGGGGGAGGGGTTGATCAGGACATAGGAGAGAGTGTTTTTGTGGTCATTCAGCTCATCTGAAAGACAGACACAATCCCTATCAGGAGCCGATAGAACAGACACATAATCCTACAATGTGATTATATTCTCCATGCTAGATGTACAGCGAGAAGCGAGTGTTTACCTTGTAAGTAGCCCAAGTTAACTCTGTTCATGACATCACTGGCTGTCAGATTGGCCACATCCTCTACAGAAACCAAGAGCACAGGAATACACGTGAGGAATAAGTCAACCTCCATGTTAACAGATGGAGAATGTTCAATTGTCAGACATCGCACACATAACAAACTACTTCTGCACTATAAATTCATTGTTACATCAATGACACATTGTGTAGATTCATTGAGGCTGCTGTGGTGCAGATTATTTTTTACCATGATACCATGGTTACCATGATAACTATGTATTAGAAGAATTCTGTATTTCATTTGTACATATGTAGTGCTTTTAAGTTAAAGTGCATGTAGTTATTTACACTGACAATGTCATGTTGTTGTAATGCACAGCGCAACAGTGTGGCTTGGAGGAAAGATGCTACAACAGGAGGAAATAATGTGTCATGAGGGGAGGGGTAGAGAGGAGCGCCAGCCATTCAGCAAGTGCTGCAGGGCCATGTGCTCTCTGAGACTGACTGAAGCGCTGCCTTCGAGCCCAGAGGGAGGAGCAGAACGCACACAGCTAGCACGCTGCTAGCACACTGCTAGTACACCGCTAGCAAGCCGCTAGTAGACAGCTCCTCCTCACCATATCCAGAGGTGGGCAGGCCCAGGTGCTTCATGCGGTTGCGGACCAGCTCAGACAGCTCCTGCCGTTCCGAGCGCTGGTAGAGGCTGAGCCGCTGCTGGGCCATGCGCTGGGCGCGGTCGCGGCCCGTCTCGCGGCTGCTGGCAGCCTGCCAGCGCGCGCCCTTCCTGCTCAGGCGGCGCGCCCACTGCATGCTCTTCTTGCTCAGCAGCGGGTGCTCCGCCGGCTCGCTGCTTCGGGAATCCTCCGCAAGAGCGCGCGCGTCCTCCAAGTCATCCACGCTGACCAACGCCTGGGACTGTTGCCACGGAAACAGGCCAGTGCAATTTCAGAATCACAGCGCAGGAAAGGAAGGATGGGATGAATTAAAGATATTGTCCTTTAGCATGTATAAGATACATACACTTTATAAACGCTGCTGGCAATAGACAGAAACGGACAAACACGTGGCAGGGCTGTGGGACCCAGCTATTAACCATTTCACGCCTCACCTCAGATGTGGAGAACATGTGCGACTCTGTCCTGTAAATCCCTATAGGAATTTCAGCGCTGGAGGAGCACAGCTTCTGAAACAGCCGGCCATACGTTTTGATCCATAGGTCCTCCTCGCTGATCTTCATCTAAGACGACCACACGCATGACACACACACACACACACACACAGTGCATGTGGATGCCTGTTGTACAGCATGTTTAGTCTGAGCCCTGGCGGATTCTGTATTCTTCTTCTGTATGCAAATATGTCACTCACCGCACACAGGTAACCCGATCCGGGCGTGGTGTCCAATCCAAGCAGCAGCCTGGCAATAAGGATCATGTAGTCCTTCACAAAAGACTTGTATGGAAACAAAGCACAGTCCATTCATGTGGCATTTACATTTATCTGGTGCTTTATCCATAGAAAATGAATGTTCATGCTATTGCAATACGGGTTTCAGGAGGGTGCCTTTAAATGAGAGACACAACATTTCTGTTTCTATGTTAAATATACCATATGAAATAGATCAAATAATAAATAACATACAAGTAACTCAACCGAACAAATTTTGATACACTGCTTAAGCCCCCATTTAGGGAGTTGGTTTAGACAGCTATGTGTAGGTTTTAAGTTAATTATCAAAAAGCATTCAAAGAGATAGAAACTTTAGTTAGGTTTGGAATATTAGTATTAGGACTAACCACAAGGGGGCGACTTTGCTGCTCTGCTGCTCTGCTGCTCAACAGTAGCTCAAGTGCAACTGTTGTTGATCACAGCCCTTGTGCAGTAAAAGCAATGTGTGGCTAAGTGGTTAGCTGTAAGGTGAGGACTAACCTGGTAGAGCAGGGTGTCTAACATGCTAATACTGAACACCCTGCCTGCTGCGAACGGGAGGCGGAACATGAAGGCTAGGTTGGAACCTTTATCACGCTCTTTCTGTGGGGGTAAACCACAACACATGTAGCAGAATGAACACTATTCGTTGAGTGTCCTGGTTGTGAGTGACATTAACAGTTGGTGTCATAACATGATGTAACACATGCTGTATTTATGGTCATGGCAGAATATAACCACTGCATTTACGTTTACGTTCTTGACTTCAACACTGATAAAGCTCTATGTGTCTGTTTGTTTGTCTGTTTGTCTGTCATGTGCCTCACCTTCTCCAGCTTGGAGAGGGCAAGTGAATAGCAGTCCTTGGCTCTGAACTGCATGAACCTCATATTGGAGGGGTGGGTCAGCTCTGTGATGATGCTCAAACTGGGAAACAGTCTAGAATAAGGGGTACAAGCTTTAAGTATTCACACATAGCGTGATGTAGAGTTTCACAAATGCTGCCTCTGTTCTGCAGTTAGCCAATTGAACACATCAAATCCCAACCCATGTGGTGTGGTCTTTGTACCTGAACATGGTCTGCACATTGACTATGGTTTTAGCATCAGCCATATAGTCCTCTTCAGCACTCATTGTGCTTTCTTTATCCACCACCACCAGGTTATCAGCATAGATAATGCCACACTGTAGCAGGCTGTCCAGACTAAAGCACACGCACACACACACATATGCAAACACACAATAAGAAACTAAGCACTGAACACAGCAGAAATGGAAATGGACTTCCATTAGTACACAGTATGCTGTCACAAATGCTTACTTATCTATGCTTCCAGCCATATAGTAGACCATAGGGAAACAGCAGATTGCCTCCAAAAAGTGGTTGTCTGGCCTACAAGAAACAAGAAAGGTATAAGTTAAAGGTTCACTCATCGATTGTGTTTCAGTGCCCCAACATTTTGACTACTAGATCAGTTTGAATGAAAGCGGATGTGGCTGGAGAGGAGGGATGGTGGCGGGAGGCAATGTAAGCTGACAGCCAGCCGCCAGTAGCATGGCTTTGTTTCACTTTGTTAGCATCATGCAGCCTAGCATGTAACAGAAAGTAGTTCAGCTGCCTGTAGACATAATGTTAGCCTGCTGCACAGCATCTTTATTACATCCTGTCATTAGCCCCTAACATTACGTTGATGTATCTGCACAGCCGTGTGAGTGGAGGCCCACGGTTGTTGTAAGTGCCTGAATGATCGTGTGCTAGCTTGAGTAGTTCATCGTATGGCCATGTATGCCTATGTGGTGACAACTGATATTAATGCACATGGGCACTTAAAAGTAAGCATGTGTTCATTCCTCATACAAAATATGCACACTGTATATGTGATAATACAGTAGTGTAACTGTTCTATATAATTGCTGTTCCCCGGTTCAAGGCCAGTCATGTTGCTATGGTAACTGTCTGGAGCTAGGTGCGCAGCCCATTTAGTTCCTTTGTTGCTCTAAACACAACCTCTACATGAGAAGCTTTCAGCATTTATAACATCCTATATACGTGGAACATACATTTACACCCCCTCACGCATAGAGGTGAGGGGTGTGTACTGAGTGTGTATGTGACAGTGTGATAAGTGTTGTTTCTGTTGTTGTGTGGGAGGGGCTATCTGAACAACTCACGGGTTATCCAGCAGCAGGACAATGGGGTTCAGTTCTTTCCGGGACCTATAATACGCCCTGAGAGGCACAACAAAGTTATAGAGGCCGTTCCCCGCTGTCTCAGCAGACACGATGATGAGCTTATTTTTAAAGCCATAAGCCTTGGCATCTTCAAAGCTGTTGTGCCGGCAGCCCTGCATGTGCAACGCATAAGCATATTGTTATAAATTATTATTATTATAGTCAGCTAATGCAAGCTAATTGTAAGATAATATACTTTTTGTCAAATTCACCAAATATCTCCTCGCATTTCACTAGCTTACCGCTCTGTGCATGCTGAAAAAACAATCTTATACTTCTACACAGCCCTAGCTCCGTAAATAGGAACATAAATTGTATCAACAAAGCCATAGTACTACACTTCGCTTCACAATGCATTTAAATGTGTGAGGCGGCGCCGCGTAGGACTGCAGAGAGATACTGTTTTGATTTGAGCTCAAAGTTAGCAAGAATGACTGACCCTGCCTTTAAGGTTAGGGAAAATGGGGGAGAAGTGACCCAATCTGGGATTTAGGGAACACTAACCTGGTCCAGTCGTAAGCAGCAGAACAGGGCTTTCTCAGCCAACAGATGGCATAATGTAGGAGAGCTACCGATGTATGGAGAATTTGGGGGATAACCTTTCACATACCTGGCAAGAATCAAACAAAAAAAACACACGTTCCTTACCTAGCTCAATAAGCTTACTGTGTATTTTGTTGTTAACATATCAAAGGGCATTATTAAGGAAAACAAACAAACAAACTACTGTACGAATGATATTTTAGAAATTAGCCCCCAATATACAATAGCTTTTAGATGTTAAGCCTTGAGTGCATGTTGACGGTATTACCTCAAAGTGTGAAAATGACAATTATCCTTCTTCATGTAGAAAAAAAAACATTAATTGGCATAATCCATTGAACTGTTTGTGTTTTACACAAAGTCCTCCTGGAAGTGGCCAACATATTAAATACATGTTTGTGTGCGTGCGTGCATGCGTGCGCACACGTAATTGCGTACGTGTGTGCTTGTGCGCTTGTGCGCGTGCGTGCGTCCGTGCTTGCGTGTGCGTGCACGTGTGTGCGTGCGTGCGTGCGTGTGCGCTTGTGTGCTTGAGTGTGTGCGTGTGTGTGCGCGTGTGTGTGCATCTGTGTGTGTGTACCTGTTTGACCTCCCTTGGATGATACAAACATGTGACAAACACAAACCATCCTTACTCAGTCAGACAGTGGCCACTCTCATCTGATGGGGCAGGGTAATCTTCTAATTGGTCGCTGAGGAGGTCACATGGCAAGATTGAAGCAGAGTCAGCGATCTCCAGAACAGGAGCGATGCTGGGCCGGCGACTTCCTGTCCCATTCACCGTGGGGGGGATCAGTTTACCACCCATCATACCTGGTGGGCTAGTGTTCTGAAGATCCATGGCAACAGTACCTAGAAAATAATAATTATCATTAATATTTAAATGTTTAAAATGTTCACTACAGTATTTGTGTCTGGTGTTTGGTTAGGACGATTTCACTCACTAATTTCTCATAGAAGTGGTCACTAAAAGGAGCCAGAGCTACAGGTGACAGGTTGCAGCTGTAAGATTTATTTGTAAACAAATGAGCGCCATGACAACAGTCTTCTCACCCATGCTAGCAATGATGCTGTGTACAGGTAGCTGTGAGGGTCCGTCATAGAGACCCCCAGTGGAACGCCCCTTGCCCTCCTCCTGGTTAAAGATGAAGGCGGAGTTCTCCTCCTTGGTGATGTTGATGTAGTAGCATGTATCTGTAGCCGCCATGATATGTCGAGGGCCCGGGTTCAGCAAGATACTCTTGTTATCTTCCCTCTTTACACCAATCAGGCACACCCCATACCTGGACACCACATACAGTATTTAGAGCATGATCACAAACAAATCATTCTTAAAGTGTAGTGTGTATTTATTGACCATCAGAGTGTAGAGAGCAAACAACCCCACGACACCACCTGGGAAAATAAACTAGAAAAGCCATTCTGTATAAAGCAAGTGATTTACATATTGTGATGTAAGTCACAAATTGCTCACATTTATTTAAAGCATGTATTAGCTTAGAGAGTGCTACATCAATAACCTTTATTTAGCAGCCAAAAAGGGATTCCTCCGCTAACTTTACTACAATGTATTGTTTTAAAACCATTTATTTTTGCTATGCAAATGTATCTGACCAAAATAATAAACTCTAAACATTACATTTTGTATTAATAAAAAGAATGATAAAATAAAAAATGATAATGTAATACAAATACTAAATCTTCTGCTACAAAGAAAACATATTTTTACAAATTAGAAGGATAACAAATACGCTTTCCTGTGTTTCTCTCTTATTCCTTAGCATTTGGTCATTATAGCCAAATTGTTATTTACACTGTAGTTTCAGACTGAGTATCAACTCACTTCTTGTGAGCGTGAAATGAAGCGTACGTGAAGCTCTTGCCATTGTACTCTCCGAAGAACTTGCTGTCACACAGTCGGATGTGGTAGACCTCGTTGCCAGAGCAACAGCCGTACATCTTCTGCCACTGTTCTGGTGACTGCTGTCCTTCTCTGCATGAAATACAATTAAGGAAAAACACAATTAAAAGACAATTCTATTCATCCATTAGAAACACATCCTTGATAATTGGACAGCAGCAGTGTGCTCAAACACACATAAACACAAATAGAGCTTTAAGGCTAATAGAATGTACCTATACCACATTCACTCATGTATTATTCTCTGTAAGGGATAGTGATGTGATTGGTAATAATAGTCCAGGTAACATAAGGTTTCTCAAGTGTTGCCACCCACATACAAACATACAATGAACCATTGATTTTGAATTATCGAATTTTTCTCTGTTACTGAGCTGCAAAGAGACCTGGTTTCCTGTTGTGATACTTAATTTTGTACTAAAGCACTTTGTACTTTTGTAAAGAAAAACAATTGTTTAAAATAAATAAACTTCCCACAAGTTTTGCGACCTTCTGAAGTCATTTGGAATATTTCAACATACATAATGTACTCGATGCACCTTCATGTCACCTGGGGCCAGCTGTTTAAAAAATGTAATCTGGATCAACATTATCCGGATTTGGAAATCCCATATTTTGCTATCCAGGATCAGGTAATCCATTTCACTTTTACACCGGTTTTTCAAAGCAACATTGGATTGGATCACACTGCTCCAGATTCAGACTTTTCAGACCAGTGCTCCGAATGGAACTACATACTACAGTATCACAGTGCAGTCTTCGCCTACTAGCTATGTAAAGAACAACAGGTGGAATCGCCAGTGTGGGGTCAGTTTAGATGTTCTTATTTGAAGAGAAAGACAACAAAACATAAAAACATCTCCTTTTATTTTCAGTTGTCAGACCCTTCTACTGACCCACCACAAATAAATAATAAAAGCATTATCATTATAATATAGTGATTAATTAGGTAAAATAAACTATATTTTTAGGTAGTTTGATATGTAGCAATATACTGTCAAGTAGCTTTTAGGAAAAACTCATCCATGCATGGTGACGTCATCTACGGTTGGATTATTGTCACGCTGGCGTCCTGCGGCGTGGCTGCGCCCTCCGGTCTGGCGCGCGCTCGCGCGCCGTCCCTGGAGTACTGATAGCCGATCTGCGACATGTGGCAATCAGGGCCTCCCACACCTGTTCCTTGTTCCTTGATTGTTCCCCTGCTTTATATACTGTGCTTTTGTGTTT
>JAODUK010045855.1:0-19931 GCA_027564635.1 Typhlichthys eigenmanni
GAAAATTCCCTCCTCTCTCTTTCTCCCTTTGGCAGTGCGTCGCCCAATCGCCCTAATGAACAAACCGTCCCTGGTAAACAGCATCTGTTGGTATGCCACAGGCTGTGATCAAGGCTAACGCATTACGTACAGCACTGTGATTGTTATTTGTCTCATCCAGATCCAGGCTGCAATCCTTGTCAACGGTGGACTCTATCTTTCCATTGACAATGCCAAGCTGGCTGCTGACGACTTCAGGATCAAGTGAGTAAAATTACTTTTAGCCTTTAATTATCTTTATCCTTATCCATAATCAAATAAGAAATTCCTGTATTACCGGTTTCAATGGTATCCTCTGCTTTCTTCCTCGCCATCTTTTCCCTCAAACCATTTCCAAACTAAATCCATCTCTGCCCTCCAGGTATGAGAACGAGCTGGAAATGCGCCAGTCAGTGGAGGCAGACATTGCTGGGCTGAGGAGGGTCCTGGATGAGCTGACCATGACCAGAACTGACCTGGAGATGCAGATTGAGGGTCTGAAGGAGGAGCTGATCTTCCTGAAGAAGAACCACGAGGAGGTCAGTGTGGGTCTCTATGATTTAGCAAATGACAGAAACATAGCGAACACCTTTGCTTCTGTTAAATTAGACAAAATTAAAATAGACATCCAAATATGGAACATGGAATCAGAACATGTTCTCATAAATGTTACCATAACAGTATTACAATATAAGGATAGGTGGGCACACTCAAATGTTTTGCAGGAACTAATACCTAAGAAAAGCTAAACTATGCTAAGCTATTAAGAAGAATACATTAAGTTATGTACTACACAAAACTTAGCTACCCTAAAATATGTTTTAAACAATACTAAAGATGAACCATACAAAGCTAGGCTTAAAGCTAAGCTAATGCTAATGCTTTGGGCTACGCTAACCTCATCCCTGTTTAATGCAGGAGCTGCTAACCAGCCGCTCCCAGATGAGCGGGCAGATCCATGTGGAGGTGGACGCGGCCCCTCAGGAGGACCTGAATAAGGTCATGAGCGACATCAGGGAGCACTACGAGGGCGTGGCCAACAAGAACCGCAAGGAACTGGAGGCCTGGTTCCAAGCCAAGGTAGCATAATAACATAATATGCTATCACTATTCCCTATACTGAACAAAGCAATGTTTCAGATAGGCAAAAAAAAAGTTTTTGTGTTAGATGGTTAATATCTGTCCCAGCAGATGTTTGTCGAAGAGCTGCGGCTTCCAAGGGAACACCGCTTATAGGACCTTTAAATAATCCTGTGCCTGGTAGATCAACCAGCAGTGGCTAGGTTCCCTGACATTTCCCAACGGTCTCTTTGTAGAGCGAAACGCTAAATAAGGAGGTCGCCGCCAGCACGGAAACGCTACAGTCGAGCAAATCTGAGATCTCAGAGGTCAAGCGCACGCTCCAGGCTCTGGAGATTGAACTGCAGTCACAGCTGAGCATGGTAATACACAAATCACTTACTAAATACTGTGTATAACACACTTGGCATGGGTTCCCTACACAAAAAGTATATAGAAGAATTCACACAACACTGCTTCTAAACATTTAATGTATTTTCCCACAACAATGTATTTTTGTGTTTTTTATAAATACATTAATTAAATTCTTTTCACAATTTCGACCAATACTAATATATTTACTACCATCTGCCAAGAGCCATGCATTCCTCGAATGTAAAGTAAGCTTTGTGTTAAATGCAGTCTGACAGATTCTGATTCTATGGTTCGGTCCATGTAGAAAGCGTCGCTGGAAGCCACCCTGGCAGACACCCAGAACCGTTACTCCAGAACCCTCGGCGGGTACCAGCAGCAGGTGACCAGCATGGAGGAGCAGTTGGTGCAGCTCCGGGCCGACCTGGAGCGTCAGGGCCACGAGTACCAGATGCTGCTGGACATCAAGTCCCGGCTTGAGATGGAGATCGCCGAGTACCGCAGGCTGCTGGACGGGGAGGCTAGCGGCAGGTGAGACTATACTGAGCATACTACACACTCACACACACCATACATGCAGCATACAAGACTACACCTGCAGCATACAACACACATTATACATACAACATACAAGACCTTACACCTGCAAGATACAATACACAATATACATACAACATGCAAGACTTTACACCTTCAACATACACTAATGCTTATACCCACTCACAAAAGTAAGACAAGAATAAGTCTGTACTTACAGGTACCGAACACAACCTGACAGATAAAAAAATGGGAATGTTAACCTTCTGCAATTGATGGTTGGGATTGGGAAAATGCCATTAAGAAGTGCCTATAATTTCCGATGTGTAAACTGTTTGTTTGCTACGTCAAATACCCTTGTTTGTTATCTAAATATTGCGCATCTCACTTTATAAATTCAAAAATACCAAGTCAACGGAACTTCGCTACTTCCACCCATAATCATTTGTCCTCAGGAAATTCATGGACAGGAACAATACGGTAACTATGTTTCACATTCAAACGTGTGCGTTTTGTCCACCAGCTCCAGTATCAGTGCCAGCTCCAGCTCCAGCACCAGTGCTAGTGCCAGCTCCAGCTCCACCACCACCACAACACGCAAAGTGGTGACCATCGTGGAGGAGGTGGTGGACGGCAAGGTGGTCAACTCCTCAGTGAGCACCATCTAGTGGGGCCCAGCGGAGGCCTCCTACCTCAGCATCCTCCTGATACGCGTGTCCCCCCACCCCCCTCTCCTCCCGACCACGACTCACCCACCCCAACAGCACCATCCCCCGTCAGAGACATGCCACCAAAATAAAAAGCCTTCTGAGGATGTTGAAAACGTATTGCTTCGTGTGCTGTGTTTTCTTTCAATATGTGCTGCCACAAAGGGCCCGTATAGTGCTCCAAATTCCAGGGCGTTCCTTTTAGACTAACTATATTATTTGTTTATCAAGATAAACATTTTGTTTGTGTTTGCTTGATGTGCCCTAACTTGAACGGCAATCTCATTGGGGGAGGACAGATCAGAGATGAAAGGTTAGAATCTAGAAATGATGTCACACCTGGGTTCCAATATGATCTGCTGGTGAGAGATTTAGGGAACAACTTGCTTTAGGGCAATCCTTTTCATTAAAATGAACATTAGTTTTGCAGTTTCTCATAGCTGACTATGTAAGTATAGTAAGTATTATAATTAATTTAAGTCCCGGTTTGGATAAAAGACTCCACAATTAGAAGTTGGAATGATATGTGGCATTTAGGTCCCAGTGTCAGATGGACCACAGTCCATATGAAATGCTGCATGGCCTGCTTCTGGTTGGTTCCTCCAACCAGAACTAAGGAACCGTGCTCTCGCACCTCTCAGCCTTAAAGCACTACTGAACTTGTGGTAAACCCTTGATTCTTTATATTAGCTAATTTACCTTAAGACACTGTAAGTCCTCTGACGTTCACCATTAATTGACTTTGTTGTTTCTCAAACATTGTACATTGACCGTGTCTATGAAGCTTAGCTCTGTCCTGACTGGTACAATTTGTACAGCCCTCCAGGACCGGAGTTGAATAGCGCTGGTGTACAGTTTGTTTTTGTATAATTTAAATTAGCATATATGTTATTTCAATTTATAATCATCAAACCGTTAGCATAAATTCAGTATCTTACATTACACATTAAGAATGATCTATTTGATCTGCAAACTAGATTAACTTGAGAACACATTGCACCATAAATACAGATGATGAGATTTGTAGACATAATGATGTTTCTGAGAAACAAACAAAATTCATTGTAGATGAAAATTCCAGCCAACAAGCCATGGATAACTATCAAATGAATGTCTTCGTATGAACTTATGCTGAAGTAGGGAGGCTTCCGACTCATGGGTTTAACTAAATTCACTTCAGTTTCACAGCCTTTAAGGATGTTTGTGTTGTGAGCTCTGGAGACAAACGCAAGAACACATAAAATGGTACATGAAAGATTTTAGCCAACACATATGCCCACCATCACTACTCCTCATGTTCTCTCCCCTCAAAGTAAGTGAGACTTCGACAATAGCAAGCCTCGTTATCAAATTACAAAGGTGGGGTACACCTTGCATCTGATTGGTTAAATCTGGGGTGGAGTTTGGAAAAGCCTTGAAACAGATCCAGGGACAGCCGCAGAGACCTGATTTTTGAGGGCAGTTGATTTACTGATTAGCTTAAGGCATTTGTGAGGATTGTTATGTAATTCTACAAAACTACTCCCTACTTTACAATTAAGATAGTGGTCTATGGGATCACTGTGGGGAAAAATGTGCCTTTTAATGTATACAGACACAATCAAACAAATTAAATGTTTGTGAGGAATTATCATTGGCATGTGTGAAAACATTACTCTGTGGAGGTCGCTAGCTCACACAGTGCCCCCCGGGGTTTTACGAAGATATGGCCTTTGTCTTTTTCAGTTGTAGTTATACAGGCATTTTACATTCCATTATGATATGTCCCCACATTGCTCAAACATTCTTACATGGGAAAGCTGAAGAACCAACCAAATTGTCACGCATGGCAGGTCAAAGAGAACTCAAAAGCCGAATTATCTCCAAAAAATAATTTAATGTGGACTGTTGCATGAACAAAGGCTTCAAACTGGCACAAAAAATACATCAAACACAAAAACCGCCAGTGTAAGAAAAAGACTACAAAAAAAGAACAGCTTGTATCTCAGAGACATGCCAAGCCGATCTAACAGAGAACAACACATAGCCTGTGGGCTATGTAGCATTAACGAGGCCCAACAAGGCCCAGGTGTCAATCCTTGATTGGTGCTTGGCTCTAAGGTGAGACCAGGAGCAGGACACTGGCCTGGGAGATGATAGGTGCACGCAACATTGACCCAATCAGCCACACACACACAATGGAGGGGAAGGTATATGTGGCAGAAGGACCTGGTCGACTCGTGACACAAATACTGTAGCAGATGAGTGTAGAAATTAACATGTTTTTCATCTGTTTTTTTCGACCACGAACACAGTCAAATCTAAACAATGAAAGCGGAAGGTCTTGGGGTCTTGGAGCGGGAGATTGGCCAGAGAATCGGAGCAGCGGGGGCGGTATTACCACCACTTTACCGTACCGTTATGACGAAAAGATTCCTGAGCCGGAAGGCAAAGCTCTTGATCTTCCGGGCAATTTTCGTTCCTGCCCTCACCTATGGTCATGAAGGGTGGGTCATGACCGAAAGAATGAGATCACGGGTACAAGGGGCTGGAATGGGTTTTTTCAGGAGGGTGGCGGGCGTCTCCCTTAGAGATAAGGTGAGAAGCTCGGCCATCCGTGAGGAACTCAGGAAGTCAGTTTCAGCCTGTATAATGATGAAATAGTCCAATGAAGAAGCGTGTTTACTTATATAGAGGGAGATGGCCAGTCAGTTAATGTTTTACTTCAACAAAACGTTCTAAAAAGAGACTCCCTATCAAATAAAGCAGGTAGCCATGGCTACTTCCTTCTATACACCTTTAATCTGTACGCAAACACGTGTTTGGCAAAGACATCTGATTAATGTTTGTTTGACCTTTACCAGGATATTCCAATTGACATTACCTGGCCAACAGGGCAGCTCAGGTAAACGTAATTGCAGTGAAAATAGAATACAATACAAGGAGGCCTACACCAGCAGAGCTCCTCAAACTTAATCCTCGACCTCAGTCCAGGCCCAAGCGCCATAATAAAACGTACTCCTCTTGCCACCTTGTGGTCTAGCGTTACCTTGAAAGTCAATCCAATTTTGGATCTTAAATTATGTGTCCTTTGTGTGGACATAATAAAAAACGTAACGAGAAAATAGATTATGTAAGAGGAACAATGGCCCTCTCCTCTGCACGCACTTAATCTTCCCTGGAATCTTCCCTGGATTCAGAAACAGAGAAACAGAAAAAAGTTTTAAAAACTTAAACATTTTGCTAAATAGATATATACAGTGTCTATGAAAATGTGAACATGAAGGCCACAAATCTCAATTGGTACAAAAAACTGAACTAAAAACTGGAGAATATGTGCCCCAGAGCCTCTATGATCATATTACAGAGTGAAAGACGGCAGCTCAAATGTGTGGCAGCTACACGTAGGCTATTCCTCAGGCAGGTACAGGCACGTAGAATGGAATCCAGAGAAAAGAATAGTAAAAGAGTAGTCGTTATGTGAGAGGACCTCTGACCCCTGGCTTTACAATGCCCACATAGAGCTTGATAATATTAACAGAGATTCCAGTAATAATAAATCCACCAACAAAGGTTACCTCTGAACCACATTTTCAGATGCCAAACATACACGATACTACTGTACATTGCACAGGGTTTTTGGTGATGATATCACTGTGCAACAAGGTGTACTTAAGATTCCATCTCTGATACGAGGCCTGAGTGCCTTGTGTGTTTGTGACGAGCCTGCTCTCTACCTGTCGCTATGTTTTCCTAAGCCAGTATCTGCAGGCGATGGGGGCCGGACTGCCCCTCCCCCTGTTGTGACATAAAAGGAGTTCTGTCCAAGCGTTCTCCATTCAGTCGCCTCTCTTCTCTCACTACCAAAGAGCAGCATAAACGACGGCAAACCTCCACCATGTTCAATTCCTCCCGTTCCTATCTGGGGTCTTCAGGGGGCCGCAGCGGCAGCATGAGGGCCGGAAGCATGTATGCCGGCGCCGGGGGCTCCGGGGTCCGCATCTCCGCCTCGGTCGGGCCCCGGTCCTTCTCCTCCTTCTCCTCCTCCGCCGGCGGCAGTGGCGGAAACTCCGGGTTCGACCTGTCGGAGGTCATCGACGTCAGCGACAACAAGAAGGCCGCCATGCAGAACTTGAACGACCGCCTGGCCTCCTACCTGGAGAAGGTGCGCAGCCTGGAGACGGCCAACGCCGAGCTGGAGCTGAAGATCAGGCAGTTCCTGGAGAGCAAGACAAAGCCAGAGTCCCGAGACTACGGTGCCTTCCACGCCGTCATCAGCAACCTTCAGGATCAGGTAGAGAGCACCGCCTTGTGTACTGTAAACACACACTGCTGTAGTATTGCTGCCTGTTGCTGCATCACACATTAACAGCAAAGGGATAAACACGAGTATGGTTACAGATAATGGTATATAACATTGTGAAATCCTTTGAGAGGACATGGATGAAGTCCGGGAATGGAACGGACTCTCCCCCCTACTCAAACGCCCCCCCCCATCCCAATCGCCCAAAGGTGTGGCTCTCTATGCAAAGTCTCTGCTTTCCAAACGAGATCAGCCTGAACAGACAACAGAGGATTGGCGACTAGCTCATAGGGAACAATGGAGTGAATTTAATACCATTGTCAAAACACCCCTGAGAAAATACGCTCACTATATAGTAAAAGAGGCGACCATATTTTACTGTGGCGTCAGGACTGGTCGTGCCGCACCCAGTGCAGGCTTGCCTGGGGCAAACTGGTCTTTGACGGTTTTACATAACGTACATATAAAGAAAATATCCCCTCCAGACTTAAAAATGAATTTGATTATCGTTGCATAGTATTCAGCTGCTCTCAGCTGTAGAGTCAAATTAGCTTTTCTCCTAAACAAATGCTTTCTATTGAATCATTTGTTTTGACATACCCACACCCTCCACACAGCAGCATTATGTTTGATGTATAACTAATTTGGTCACTGTAGAGTAGGCTATAATGAATCTCATATAGCACTTACGTTACCACTGAAGTTAACTGAGAAAACAATACATAGTAAATAAAGTAGTGAAATTAAGTACTAAATAGAGGAAAGCAGAGAAGTAGATGAATGTATATTTGTATATTTATATATATATATATTTATACAAAATAAATAACCCTTTGCACTATGTGATGTCATTACCTTGTAGATTACAGATTCCACTTGTACAAATGGATCGCTGTACCTGTCCATTGACAATGCTAAGCTTGCTGCAGATGACTTCAAAGTCAAGTGAGTATTATTATGTACTGATGTACTGATGCTGCGATGAATATAAATACTTATAGTCTGCTCAGTACAAGTCGGTTCATCTAACTAGTGCATTTGTTCTATTACTCAGATAGTGAAAAATAAGGTTTGCCATTTAGACAAGGGTAAATTGGAGTAGGACAATACATGGTAAGTGTTAGCAATTAGCAATAGCATTGCACAAGACAATAGCAATAACATATAATTATATGATCGAACACTAACTTGGTCAACCCTCTTTCTGATATATGATACTGCTATGAGGCCAGATAAATAGCACCTGGCTGATTTGTTTGCTTGTTTGGTACAGTAGGTAGGTGTTGACCTATGTTTGGTACATTAGGTAGGTGTTGACCAATGTTTGGTACAGTAGGTGTTGACCAATGTTTTGTACAGTAGGTAGGTGTTGATTAATGTTTGGTACAGGTAGATAATGACCAATGTTTGGTACAGTAGGTGTTGACCAATGTTTTGTACAGTAGGTAGGTGTTGATTAATGTTTGGTACAGGTAGATAATGACCAATGTTTTGTACAGGTAGGTGTTGACCAATGTTGATACAGTAGGTAGTTGTTGACCAATGTTTGGATGTGCGGCAGGTTTGAGAATGAGTTGGCCATGCGTCAAGGAGTGGAGGCAGACATTGGCGGTCTGAAGAGGGTCCTGGACGACCTGACTCTTGGAAGAGCTGACCTGGAGATGCAGATTGAGGGAATGAGGGAGGAGCTGGTCCATCTCAAGAAGAACCACGAGGAGGTGAGGTTTCGAGGCCATAGACATGCCAGAGACAATACGTATAGAAGAGACAGACCACTTAGGGAATCATGAATGGAGCTCTATGGAAGAAGCATGTAACATGTATAAGTGTTAATAACAGCTGAAACATAACCTAGTAAGTCAATCATCGACAGCTGCGCATGCATACTAATATAAGTATAACCTATAACCTATAAGTATAACCTGATATAAATATTTTGAAGCAAAACCAACAAATGTTTTGAGCTGTTTTTATCAGATTTGACTGTATGTCCCGGTGACCCCTGCAAGTGAAGTTATGACTCCCTCCCCATTCATTTAGATAGTCTTTCTAGTAACGTCCCGGAGGCATCACCAAGATGGCGGCCGAGTGGCCAGACTTGTTTATAAGGACTCCGGACGTACACACAACATAATGTAGATGTGTAAATCAACGATGCTGTGTTCCCGCAGGACCTGCTGGCGATGCACAACCAGATGGGAGGTCAGATGAATGTGGAGGTGGACGCGGCCCCTCAGGCAGACCTCAGCGCGGTCATGGCTGGAATCAGGGAGCACTACGAAGCCGCGGCCCACAAGAACCGCAAGGAGCTGGAGGTCTGGTTCCAGTCCAAGGTACGGCTGGTGCTCTAGCTACCTTTTAGATTTGTATTGCTCGTGAGCCTGCGCACATATATTGTGTATATGATTGGAATATATGACGATGATGACGACGTCGATGTAAGTGTGTAATGCAGTGGTCAAGACACATTTCCCAAATATACAATAAAGAATCATGGCCCCCGCTCTATTCCCAGAGGTGGTAAAGAATAACAGCCATAATAATATTTAATAGTAGTTTAAGTAATACTGGATAGTACATCAACAGAGTACATCAAAGTAAAGGATAAACTGTACTGTACTAACAATTGTGGCTAAAATCTCGTGAGCCCCTCATCTGTGTCTTGCCACAGGGGTCCCGACCCCCATTTGAGAGCCACTGCCTTAGCTTACCTTACCACATTGGACCGATGTTCTTATTAAACACACTGTATGCAGGGATATTAGCAAGACCACACGAGTAGCACTTTATTTATTTTTTATCTCTGCGTATTGAACAAAATAATCTTTAAAAAGAAAACGGGTACAACCAATCTAACACACTGTTCCACCACAGTCAGACGATCTGAATAAGGAGGTCGCGGTAAGCACGGAGACCCTCCAGACGTCCCGCTCCGAGGTGACAGAGATCAAGCGTACCCTGCAGAGTCTAGAGATTGAACTCCAGACGCAGCTTAGCATGGTATGTACTGCACATCCTCACATTTCCACCATCTGCCGCAAAGTACATGAGACAGAGGTGTGTGGCGTTAGATGTCAGGGGTCAGGGGTCGTCTTCTAAATTGGACTTCATTTTTATAGCACTTTTATCCAAAGCGCTTTACATTATTCACCCATTCACACACACGGCAATGTCAGCCATGCAAGGAGACACCTGACCACCGGGAGCAGTTAGGGTTTGGTGTCTTGCTCAAGGACACCTCGACACACAGGAGTTAACGGGGTTCTCGTCATGTGTCTCGTATGTCATCGTTAGTTATATTAACCTGGCCGTGCTTCCGACAGAAAGCGTCTCTGGAAGGCACCCTTGCAGACACCCAGAACAGGTATGCTAGCATGCTAACAGGGTACCAGAGGCAGGTGGGTGGTCTGGAGGAGCAGCTGGCCCAGCTCAGGGCCAACCTGGAGCGTCAGGGCCACGAGTACCAGATGCTGCTGGACATCAAGTCCCGGCTGGAGATGGAGATCGGCGAGTACCGCAGGCTGCTGGACGGGGAGATGCACAGGTGTGTGTGTGTGTGTGTGACCAGCATGACCGCTTAAAGGTGCAGTCAGTGATTGTAAGCAAATACATTATGCTATATTCAGTGAATATCTCCTCACGGTAGCACAGTGGTCCTTAACCCTGGTCCTGGGGCCCACTGCCCTGCATGTTTTAGATGTCTTCCTGCTCCAACACACCTGATTCACATGAGATAAACAAAGTGGTGCAGACCGCACCACACAACACTATCCAAGCCTTGCCAATGTGTGGGGTGGAGCTTCTTCAATGGCATTGAAGGGAGAAGTGTTTTGATCGAGTTCAAATATTCATAATTGGTCAATGGCACTTTTCACTTAAAGGTGAAGTCATCGCTGACTTCACCCAATGACCAGATTACCCTGCCAACATAACAGATAACAGAGATGAAACATTTGACTGTTAAAGTGTTATTGCAAAAGATTTCTAGTTTGTGGAATATTGTACATTAGTCTTACATTTGTGTCTGTGTGATTTTTCAGTCAAAACACCAGCACAACCACCAAAACTCGTAAGGTGGTCGTTGTCACCCAGGAAATTGTGGATGGAGAAGTTGTCAACACAGAAACCAAGTGATCTGAAGAGAAAAAACGTCATGAAACATCTGCTAGCTAAGACACCAAAAGCTGCAATCCGTTCTCGAAAATTTCCCAATAAAGGTTTTTTGATGAACTGATATCATATTTAGTTTGTTTTGTTGACTATTCACTGTGAAATTATGTTCTTACATTTATTAACAGTATCATTCTGCACAATATTTGGTAATATATCTGTAACATACTGTAGCTCCACATAAAAAGGCTTCTATAGCTTCAATAGGGTCTTATTCACAACATATAATTGGCAACTATAAGAAGTCATATGCCACATACTAACTAAATTATTTTAAGACTGCTGAAAAAATGCCTGTGGCAGCGTTTAAGTTAGGCGTCCATGGCGCTTTTTACAACACGGTCCGCTCCATAGGGTTATAATGTAAAAAAGAGACCGACAGCTTCCAAAAATAAGTTACCTAGCTATCCATATATCATAACTAGATCATGGGGTAAGATGACTAGCTAGAGCAGACCTGGGCAAAGAGTTCCGGGGGTCCGGATGCGGCCCTTTGAGACATTCTACCCGGCTCACCCGGTACATCAAACATTGTAAATATAATAATACAAAATAAAATAACTTGATGAGCTCTGCAGAATGTTTCTGTGTAACCTGTGTAAACAAAACAGACTTAAAGTGAACTTACGTTTGATTAAGAAAATGGTTTTACATATGAATAGCCTATATGCATAAATATGCAAGTTAACAAAGTTAGCTGTTTTGTGTTTTTTACTAATTTTTCAGCATGTTGGTTAAAAAAGTAACATGGCCCACAAAATTCTCTGACATTTTCAATGTGGCCCCAAAGTGAAAATAATTGCCAACCCCTGAGCAAGAGGATCAACTAATTAGCCTACTGCCGTGGAGTCATTAATTGTAAGCTAATACACTTTAGCACGAATGTCACCTCATAGTGGTGTCTTTTCTGTGTCCTTGCTGAAAAGATAATCCAGTGTTTCTATACAGAATGTACTGCACACTGCTCTGTAAATACACAAACTACAACGTGTACTATTTATCCAATTCAAATCAACTATCTTTCTCCAGCATCGCTGACGCCACCTTTAACTGTCTGCAGACAGAATAAACGTCTGCTGAAGACATTATAAATTCTCACTTCTTTCAAGCTTTTTAGTAGCCTGTGTTAATTATATAATGGCCGGCTGGCAATGCCACCGTTACGAGGCCTCAAGACTTGCTCATCGACGTCTCGCCTTTTCTCCGTCTTAGTACTACAGTGGTGGAATGAGCTTTCACCACAGTCAGAACTGCGGAAACACTACCCATCTTCCGTAAGAGACTCAAGACACATCTCTTCATAATCCACCTTGGTGCCTTGACCAGCGACCTCGCCGCCTCTTAGCACTCTCTCCTATCTAAGAGTGTCAGCTTTGAATCCCCTTGTTAACTTCTCATGCTCTTAAGTCTTGCACTTACATCTCATGCTCTTCTCTCACTATTTATTTAAAATAAAAAAAATAAAAAGATAAATGTTATGCACTTTATTAGCTAGGCCATTACTTATTTCATCTTATATGGTTGATTATGTGGTAATAGGTATAATGACATTATGCTGTATATGTTCTATTTAGATTATTGTTTGCTTATAATTGCTGATATATGTATGACCTGTCTAACTACTGACACGTACTACATGTAAGTCACTTTGGATAAAAGCGTCTGCCAAATGCCGTTAACGTAAACGTATATACACACTCATACATAATGTGCCCATGGCTATACACAACACTGTTTGTTTTCGAAATAACAGAACATGATGCAGGACTTGGAAAAGGGAAGGAGGAAAGGAACCATTTTGAACCACAATGCATCCTATTTTCCCAGGCTGGCACAGAACACCCCAAAATGGTCTCTCCAATACAAGATCACCGTGTTAGAATGTGAATGCAGAATGTGTGATGCGTGGATGATGGCCACTCAGCCTGACAATATCTGAACATGTAAAAATTTGCATTTGTTGAGTAAATCAACATACACTAACATCAACAATGCAAACAGAATACTATTTATAAAGGACCAGACATGTCACTGTAATACTTCTGGTGAGGCTGGATCCAAGAGCACAACATAACAGCTGATAAATTAGATAATAATGAGATACAGGAGATACAGCACAAGAGAAACACCAACATTTACATTAACATCAACAACATACAGTAGAGGAAATACAAGGGTTTACATACAGAGAGGGAAACAGGTGAAACTAATTGTTTTGTTTTTAATGTACTTTAACTGTAACAATAATTATAGGATAGCATATTTTTTTGGTTTACCATTGTTCTAACCTTTCCTAACTAAATTAAGAAAAATTGTATGATGGAGGGTGGGTGGTGGGGGGGGTTCTGACATTAGTCCTGTTTTACCTGATACCTGTTTTACCAGTTTCAACATTCAAAAGAAAGAAAATGTCTGCAAGCAAATTCGTACTGAATAGCATTTTATTGTATTGTTTAGTAAGTTAGGTAAAACCAAACCTTAATTGTGTTTGCATAGTACAAGCGAACTCAGTATGGAGACATCAATGTACTAAAAATAAAAACATTTGAACAATTTTAAAAACCCTCCCATTTAGCAAGACAATTGGAAGGGGAGGATGCCCCGGAGCTATCTGACCAGTGTTCACCTATATATGTGTGTATAGACACAATAGGGCTTGTCTGAACACACCCATGTGAAAAAAGGTTTTCCACTCTACATTTTAAATGTATGCTTTCTTGTCTTTCAAACATTATTTATATTTATATTATAATATTATTACACTTATTTGTTTAGTAATAATAGCGTTTATATAGGTAGCATGTAGCCTATACTAGAATTAATCATGATTCAATCATGAAAGTAATATTAAAAATAATGTTTGTTCAAAAATAATCATATAGTATATATTTATGATGATTATTTTGAGTTAGTTTAATTTGTTTTATTCCTTCAGCAAGCACATTAGTATGTAAAGAAAAAGAAAAGTATAAAACTAAGTGAAAACAGTTATCTAATAGTAGAAGAATTTTATGGAGTTTGAGGATATTATGGAGTTATTTTTAATTTTAATTTAGCTGGTTAGAAGCTAGGGATACTATTTCATCTGCAAAATAAAGTCTGCTACCATGCAGCTAATTTTTCCAACATAACATAACAAGCTATTTCATGTGTGGACTACTGTACGTTTATCATCACTGACATGACATGCAGGAGGAGCCACTGTATGTGCTACTTGGAGACGTGTCATTGTATTGTCTTTTTTAATCCGAAGATTCAATGGTCAGTTGATATGGGGGAGGGGGTGTATGGGTGATGTGTATGGGTGGGCTAGGAGCGACACCCATCGACAGGACCTGCACTTCAGGTAAAGGGACATTCTGTGTAATAGATCCTATACCAGACTCTCCTGCCCCTGGGTTTAGCAGCGAACCAACAAGCCTGCTCTGGCGGACAGAGGCCAAAGGAAACCCCTCAGAGATAACACGAGGCTCTGACATTTACAAACCCACCAGACCTGTGGAGCCTCCCCTTCGGGAAATGTAGCCTAATCCCCATTAGTGCCTGCCCAAGGGGGTCATCCGGGCCAACAACCAACGCCCTGCACTGCTTTCCACAGGCATAAAAGAAGCTGCTGCCTCACCAGGAGTTCACCACTAAGCCCCGAGTGTCTCCTCCGTCACACCAGCAGTACCGGCTTCAGTACGCAGCAGCAATGACGTCCTTCTCCACCCGCAGCAGCTACATGTCCTCCCTCGGCTCTACCTCCAGGTCGGGTCACTTCGGCCTCGCCGGGGCCGGCAGCGTGTACGGCGGGGCGGGAGGCTCCGGTGTGCGCATCTCCCAGGCGTTCTCCGCGTCGTCGGCGACGAGCGACGTGTCGGACGGCGTGAACGACAACAAGAAGGCCACCATGCAGAACCTTAACGACCGCCTGGCCTCCTACCTGGAGAAGGTGCGCAGCCTGGAGAAGGCCAACGCGGAGCTGGAGCTGAAGATCAGGCAGTTTATGGAGAAGAAGGCCACGCCGGTCTGCCACGACTACGATGTCTTCCAGGTGAAAATCAGCGCTCTTCAGGACCAGGTAACTGCAGCTAGACACTGATAACTGTGTTAGCAGAATTACTTGAACTAGAATGTTTAGGGATTTATTTTATTACTACTGGCTATATGGATGTTTGGAGTATAGGCTATAACAGCCTATATGTTCATTAGTAAGATTTCAGAAATGAACAGTATGAAATGCAATGGTCAATGTGTCAGTCACCTCAGACATATGTGTTGGTCTGTCACCATAGTGGCATTTTATGTGTAATATTTATTTTAAAATATGGCTTTAAAATGGTGTGCATCTCTGGAAAAAACAGTCACAGTATCACAATATTCTCTGGGCCGTATCAGGTTTTATCTTTGCATTATATTTGCTAAGTAGGGGAACCTGTTGTTACAGAATACAGTCTGAAGTGTTTACAGGCTTTACTGTAAACTGCATGCATAATAAAGCCTGTGACTCATTGTTTAAAGCCTCTGGCCTACAACTGAGCCACAACTATAATCCTTTAGAATGACCGTACATATAAGGAAGACCTAATGATTTGAAGGTGGCTGTAGGCCAGTCACCATTTAGTATACTAAAGTACAAAACATTTTCCTGTGACAGACCAGACCAGATCCATCCTATTATTATTAGCTAGAATCCATGCCACTGCATAATGACAAATCTATATAAATAAATAAACTGACTTGAGTTGACACAATGATAAAATAACATTTTCTGTACGGGTTACTGATAATGTTTGTCCTTGACCTTACTACACAGATCTACGCTGCTACCCATGAAAACACAGAGCTCTACCTGGCTACTGACAACGCAAAGCTAGCTACGGAAGACTTCAAAATGAAGTGAGTATCATATTCTGTGTTTGCCTCAGGACTATTGCTTGTGATGGAGCGCGGGACACAATTTGCACTGTGTGCACATTTACGAGAAACAAACAAACATAATTCTGGAAAACACTCTTCCAGGTATGAGAATGAGCTGGCCATGCGCCAGTCAGTGGAGGCAGACATGCCCAGCCTGAGGAAGGTCCTGGATGAGCTGACCCTGACCAGAACTGACCTGGAGATGCAGATTGAGGGTCTGACGGAGGAGCTGATCTTCCTGAAGAAGAACCACGAGGAGGTCAGTGATGGATCCGACTGAAAGCTAGCATGCTACTAGAGGCTAATGTGTGGCAGCTGGTTCCATAGGCTGATACAGGCAGTGGGTGATCCAGAAGTCGCTGGTTCGAACCTTGCTAACTCCTCACCAAGTGTCGAGGTGTCCCTGAGCAAGGCATCTAACTCTAACTGCTATTGTGCCTTACATGGCTCACACCAACATCGGTGTATGAATGTGTGTGTGTCTATTGTAAAGAACTTTGAGTTGCCGTAAGGTTGGAGAAGCGCTATATAAGTACAGCCCATCTACCATGTTCGTGTTTCCTATATTATAGCTCATTTCCACTTCCTGTTTGTGTTCCTGCAGGACCTGCTGGCCTTGAACTCCCAGATGGGAGGTCAGGTGAACGTGGAGGTGGACGCTGCCCCTCAGACAGACCTCTCGGAGGTCCTGGCTGGAATCAGGCAGCACTACGAAGGCGTGGCCAACAAGAACCGCAAAGAGCTGGAGGTCTGGTTCCAGACCAAGGTATAGATTTAACAGACATATTTCTACATCACTTACAACAGCAGCTTTTGTTTTTCTTATTCTTATATAAACGCTACATGATTTTTGTCTGCATATTTTCTTTGATTCGTCCAGTCCAGCGATCTCAATAAGGAAGTCGCCGTCAGCACCGAAACCCTCCAATCAACAAAGTCTGAGGTCACGGAGGTCAAACGCACCCTGCAGAGTCTGGAGATTGAGCTTCAGTCCCAACTCAGCATGGTGAGAATACAAGCATGATCATTGAGTGGCCGGAAGGTTAATCGCTATATAAATGCAGTCCATTTACCATTTTAAGTCTATGAATCCTTTAAGAATATTCAATTGTAATCTGTGAAAGATGAAAGCATCAGTAAAAACCTTATGTCAAAAAGTAATAACACTTACTGTAATAACAATATTGTTTCTTATATCAAAGGTGCGTTCAGAATTGGCGAACATAGCAAACGTTTGGGAATGTTCACAGTTTTTCGTTTGCTTTGTGTTCGCGGCAAACCTTTCCGAACATAAGCAAGCGGTCTGAGGGGGTAGTTCTCTGCAAACACACGTTGACGCTGGATGAAGGCTGACAGTTCAAACCTAATATTTTTGGAACGTTTTACACAAATTGTTCAAAGTTGTTCAAAGCAAACATGTTCGCCAATGTTCGCCAATTCTGAACACACCTCAAGTGTTCTGAACATGATTCACCGGAACATTCTTGGACCTTTCTCTGAGACCTCTTCACTTGTGTCCCCCATAAACAGAAAACTTCCCTTGAAGGCTCCCTTGCCGACACCCAGAGCAGGTATGCTAGCATGCTAGCGAGGTACCAGAGGCAGGTGGGTGGTCTGGAGGCGCAGTTGTCCCACCTCAGGACTGACCTCCAGCGCCAGGGGCAGGAATACTCCCAGCTGCTGGACATCAAGACCCGGCTGGAGATGGAGATCGCCGAGTACCGCAGGCTGCTGGACGGGGACGATGAATGGTACAAATACATAGCTTTGATCTGGAACTCAGTGGACACTGCTTATTGGCTGATGTTCCTCTTGACCCCTCCCCCACCAGACTGGGTCTGAGTCTGAATGAGAGCTGACCCTAACCCTATAGACATTTTGGGGATCTGGTCGTGCCATCGCTTAATTTGAGGAGTGTACCTTTAAAAATTGTTTATTGTGAGAATAAAATTGTCCAAGCAGTATGCGTTATTGTCATAAACTCAATTGCTAACTTAAAAAGGTAGACCAAACGCTCTACCTTTATTATTATTATTATTATTATTATTATTATTATTATTATTATTATTATTCAAAGGATCAAGTAGCCGTTGTGACTCACAAAACAAGCAAGGATTATAGAATATTGTTCTGTGTTTATCTCTGCAGCAGTAGCAGCACCATCAGGACGACCAAGACTGTGACCATTGTGCAGGAGATTGATGAACATGGCATCATCATTAACAGCAGCAGCAATTCAAAAAACAATTCTACAGTCATGTCTTAAAGTCCCACCTTTGGCCTCCTACCTGTCAAAGATTCATATTCTTCAATAAACATGTCATGAAGTCAAAGTCTTTCATGTGTTTTATATGTGCATATGGATGATCTCATATAGATGCAATTATATCGAATGGCAAGGAAATGCAATTTAACACAGATGTATTTTGCAATGTCTCCTATGCCAAATGGTACTTAAATGTAGCAAAGGAATATACTTTGTCACAAAGATGAGTGGAAAATACAGTATAAAAGGTGGAGTGTTTTTAATAGTAAAACAGTACAATTACAATGAGTTCATTTAGCAGATTAACTTAAAATTTGTACAATTAGTATTGCAAGGAGAAGGTACCGGTAAGGTATCTTGCTCAAGGATGCTCACAAGGTCAACTCCGGGGCTTGAACCCATAACTTTCCGTCTTTGTATATGTTGCATACTAGTTTAAACTACAGTAATAATCAAGTCTCAATAAACTATGTATGTAAGATGTTCTTTTTTTTCTAGAGTTTTAACAAGTTCTAACATTTGTACAACTTAGACTTTGCTTGAAACATACTGTGTTGTGTACAAAAAATCAAATAAAATAAATAAACACATTTGCAATATACAAGCCTGCTCTGGCCGCGACAGAGGCCAAAGTAAACCCCTCAGAGATAACAAGATGGCTCTGACATTTCCAAACCCACCAGACCTGTGGAGCCTCCCCTCAGAGAAATGTAGCCTAATCCCCGTTAGTGCATGCCCAAGGGGGTCATCCGGGCCAACAACCAACACCCTGCGCTGCTTTCCACAGGCATAAAAGAAGCTGCTGCCTCACCAGGAGTTCACCACTAAGCCCCGAGTGTCTCCTCCGTCACACCAGCAGTACCGGCTTCAGTACGCAGCAGCAATGACGTCCTTCTCCACCTGCAGCACCTACACGTGGGGTTACTTCGGCTGCGCCGGGGCCGGCAACGTGTCCGGCGGGGCGGGAGGCTCCAGCATCATATATACACTTGGGTTGTCTGATACAAACCACACCGTTTAGGGTTTAAATGCACTATAATCAGCAGAAGATGTACCCCTCTTCTAGCTGAATGCACATACAAGTAGGGATGTCACGATACCAGAAATTTAGTAGTCAATACCAATACCAGTGCAATTCCACGGTTCTCGATACTCATTTCGATACCACAGGGCAAAAAAAAAAAATATTATAGATATATAAAAAAAAATGTTTTAAATTATATTATAAAATATTCACATACACTTAAATGAGGATCTAACTGTTTATGTAGCCTAGCTAAGTACATTGCCAGTTATATAAAGCTCAGTATATCAAGCTCATAACGTTGTATGCTGAGACTGCCATCAAATATAAAGTCAAATGTCATTTCTTCTGAGACTGGGGGATTATATACAGAATGTGCCATGGGGTTGGCTACTTTAATATTGTGTGTACATAGCATGAATGGTATAATGTCCGATGCTAATTGAAGTCTGAAGTATGTGGCTTTGTGTGGTCTGCCCGGGGCTCCGCGGAAGTACCTCAGTGACTTGGTGCCCACACGAGAGTGCTTCTAGGGCGGGTAAACATTCACCGAGATCCCGGTCAGCGCTCCGGAGGTATCGAAAGCGCGAGGCG
>JAODUK010045866.1:0-19930 GCA_027564635.1 Typhlichthys eigenmanni
TCAGATAAGGGAAATCCACACGGAAATTACACACAGCCAGTCCTAATGTCCTAACACCAATAATCTATATCTATATCTATATCGCGCTCTGCGTATTTGCCTGTGGTTTAGGAGAGAGTAGCCTTCCTTCCTCCCCGCTTGCTTTCTCTCGATCATCTCTTCCCGGTTCCTTTTGTTCTCCCTCTGGATCTGCTGGTAGAAAGTGCATACTGTCTATGGAGAACATAGACCTTACCATACGTACTTCGTTTTCATGAGATGCCCAAGGACTTCTGGGTCTAAGCAATTTTCCCTCTGAGAGAAATTAATGCCGTTTTGGATATTCTCCCCAACCACGGTCTTACTGGTTTTGTCAAAGGCACATATTCCCACTGGGTAACATTGGTGTTTGTCAATTACGAGATCACTAAGTAGGTAAAGTAAGCATTTTGCTACACGCAAACTATCCTTGCTAACGCATAGAAAACGCATCACTCAGGGCAAAGTAAAGCCACGTAAAGCCCCTGTGATGCTTCCATACCAGCTTACTTTAGTCAGAGTACAGCTATACATGTCGGTATTAGTTTTACGATTTGGTACTCTTATTCATTGATAACGAAAAGAGTTTTGCCAGGGCTGACGTGCATAATAAGCATCGGTAATTGTTCAGCAAACGTCAGGAATTCAACTCGAGCGGGATTAAGATACCAGTCCCGCGCAGGGCTCTAGTATGTATACCTTTTAACAGGAACAACTCCAAAGTGATTTATCTACTAAAAAATATATATAATGTAGGTAGGAATCATTGTATTGCAACTACTTGACAAGAACATTATTTGTATTTCTATCTTAGTGTGTTATTGTTGCATACAGTTCTAAAAACTATTTAGCTGTGAACTAATACCCCACCAATACACAGAAGGTATTTGTGAAGAATCATTTTGTGTTATATTGCTGCTTGGGATTGTGGAATTGTAATTTTTGTTAAAGAAGAAAACAAAACACAGGTTATTGGAAGTGCTGTTGAAAAGAATGCACTTTATGGTCAGCAGGGAGGTTTTCTGGGCCTGCGCTAGCGGTCGATAGAGAGTGCGCTTGTTTTTTCTGCTGGCGCGGCTTCAGAGTATGTATTAGATAACGTTTTATTTGATGGTGTTCAATGGCTGACTCGTCCTCACCTCTTGGCCAAGCCTCCCATCCTCTCCAGCCCACACACGCTTCCATGGAAGACCAAACGCTCATAGACGTCCACCCACCCTCTCTCTCTCTCTCTCTCTCTCTCTCTCTCTCTCTCTCTCACGCACACATGCGTGCGCATAGGCTGCATAATATCACACAAATATAGCAAAACCATTCTCACACACAAACCCTTCTCTTGCTCTCCCTCTTTCATACACACACACTCACACATTCTCTCTCTCTCTTTCTCTCTTACTCACTCACACACACACACACACTCTCTCACTCTCCCTCCATCCTTCCTGTAGAGGATTTAGTAGTTGTTTATGTTACTGAACTGGATATCGTATTACAGCTGGAAGAGAAAGAGAGCGACCCAGGCTCTTTTAAAAGGAATCATACATACTGTAGGGAACACTGTTAAGGGAAGCTTATATCAAAAGCGTTTGTACTACACTTGTAGTACGAACTACTGTATTTTGAAATAGGCAAAGACAATCGAAATTCATTCAATTCATTTAGTGGATGCTTTAGTTTTAAGGTGGGGGTTTAAAGGTGGGGATTTAAGCCATTGTAAGCCAATATGCTTTTTGTCACATTCTGCGATATCTTCTCAGGGTCCATTAGCTGTCTGTTCTGTGTGCATGCTGGAAAACAATCTGGTGGGGGGTTTTTCTACATAGCCCTGGCTCTGTAATTGGGAACATAAACAAACTGGTGCAGACCGCTAACCTGACACACCAGATGTTTTCTTTATACACAAACATCTGGGGAGCCGTCCAGTGAAGCTGTTTTTAAAGAGCAGTTTTACTTTTATAAAATACTTGGCAGGTGATTGGACAAACTTGTTAACCAGTGGATCCAGTTAAACTCTTCCTGAAGTCAGTTGGAAGTAGAGTGAAAACATCTTTTCCACTGACAAAAGCCTTTAGTCCCATGTTAATACGCATACGATTAACATGGGAGGGCATTTGAAGCATACTTGCCATACTTATTGTGCTTAGCAAAAAATACATGTGGTTGTTCCAACTCCAGTAATAACACTGTAGAAAAAACACACAGCAGTCATTTGACTATATGCGATATTCCATGTTTTCATATTGGGGCAGGCTAGCCATTACTGGGTATTATTCCTCTACATGCCTGGTCTACTTGAGCAAGATACTCGTATCTGCTCTGTAAAGTTTTTTAGATCAAATGTTTAATATTGTTTTATTGCAGTATTTGAGTTACCCTTTTTAAAAAGCACATTTTATTAATAACACCACAGTATATTTGTCTTATTTTCTTGCTACTACACACTAATTACACATAATTGCATAATGTGCATTTAGCTATATTTGATACCTCTATCCCAGAAGATGAGAGAATAAACTAATACTATTTCAGGTTTGGTGGAAAAATGACATGCAGAAAAGTGTGTAAAAGTTATGCTCTTTTCTTTTTTGCTTGCACAGCAAGAATACCTAAATCCAAAGTTTCCTTATCCATTCCAAAGAAGTGCTGCATTTTCAAATCCTTCCTTTCAAGTTCTTCTTCTTCGCAAAATCCATAACTTGTCCCCAATATACTGACGGTGTGTCATCACAAGTCATCCTGCATAAAGGTTTCTATGACAAACATTTTTTGGGAGTGTATGGTGACATCTTTGTGTTTCTGAATAGGCATTCATCATCAGTCTTTTCACATGCGTTGGTTCTGTAGGAGGCATTACAGTCTTTGTTGTAATAGGCAACCTTGAGTAGCCCAAGTTCTCCTTAACAATAACACAGACATCTGAGGTGCAATAAGGAATTTTGGAGAAATACACATTGTAAAAATGTAAAGGAATATGCTACATGTCAGATGTCAGACTTACATTGTAAGACAGTGTTACCTTTTACCAACCAAAATTATCTGCATGCACAATTCATAGGCAGGGTCTGTCATTCTCAAAAACTCTTGCTACCTTCGAGCTTTGGGAAGCCTAGGGCATTGTTGTGAGCTTTGTACGCCACGTTGTAGGTCTTCCTATTTAAGGAGCCAGGGCTGTGTAGATGGACCAGATTATTGCTTCACCACACGCAGAGGAAGGTAATATAGCGAAATGCGAGGGGATATTTGGTGAATTTAATTGGCTTACAATGGCAGACATGCAGTACCTTTTAATAGATTTGCTGGAGACCTGAGGTCTTCAACCATTCTGTGGCCTGGTTGTAATTCTTAGGGAATTTTGCATTGGTCAAATTGATTGGTTTGATTGGTTAAATCGGTGCTGGTGAAACGTTTTCTTCCTCACCACTTTGATACTTCTTGACAACCACATTTGCTGTGTGCTTCTCACGTACAGCATACATTTAAAAATGTATAGCCCACATATTGCTCACATATCAGCTCACCCTGCTTCGCAGGGGTGTCCAACACAGCGTGGCCCTCAGACAGAGACAGCCAACTCCAAGGACACCAGCCGGACAAATCAAAGGAGCTTAGTGCCTTTAGTCCAAAGTGCTGCTCTGTGGTAGCATCTGTCACTCAGCTCCACAGCCTGTTACCAGCCCCAAGACACAAGGCCTCTCAGAGACACACACACACACACACACACACACACACTGACATGTCCAAAGGTGAAGATGAGGTAAGGAAGTGTTTGTGTGTGTGTTTAGTTTGGGGGGGAGGGGCTCATATGTCGTTACTGTCATACAGAGGACAATTCCTCTGGAGTCACAGCAGGTGTGTGTGTGTGTGTGTGTGGTAGGGGAAGTATGAAGGGTCCCCTCTGCCCCACCTGTAGCCTATCAGCTGTTGTAAGCCTATTAAAACGTCAGCTGTTTCTGAGAAGTATGTGTGTGTGTGTGTGTGTGTGTGCACGTTTGTTATGTCTTGCCTGTGTGTGTGTGTGTGTGTGTGCGTGTGTGTCCGTGGCGGTGTCTGTGTGTGTGTGTGAGAAGGGAGGGGGTGGGCCGGCCCACTGTCCTGCACATCAAAGAGCCTGTCGCCTCTGGGAGCTCGACTGTGCTTCGTTCTCTCGCTGGCCGTGCGCCGCCATGACAGTTGGGCCTCGTTGAGCCTTGTCGTGCAGCTCGTAAACCTCCCGCGCACACACACACACGCACACACATCAGCTGCTACCATCTCTTAAATACAGCCTTAAGTTCAGCCTTAGACACGTATTTTGGGAGACACATATGCAGTATTACGACCACACAGGAGTAATGAGCAGTAGTGAAGCGGTCAACTCCACAATTGCAGAGTTCTTGTAAAATCAATGAACGAACACGAGCGTGTAATCTCTTTATAATGTATTCAAGAGCTAGACTAAACTACAATGCTGATAAATGTATTTATTGTTCAAATAAATTAACAGTTGATTTTGAATTGATTTCACTAGTAATTTTCACTAGTAATTGATTACTAGTTATTAGTGTTATAATAAATAGTATGACATTACTATATTACACTTACATTGTAAAAGGAGACTAGCTTGTTCTGCTTTAACTGTTCTATGAATACAATATAAAATAATGAGCACATCATTAAAACAAGCCCTGTTATCTTTGGTTCATTTACATGTAGTTACTCATACAGGATCGCATGTGACTCCGTACAGCCCATAGTTGACAGCAACACAGGAGGGCATTCACTGACCATACACAGTAGATGTATTCTGTCTTTCCATGAGATAGACCAGGTTAACCCAGGCAAATGGTATGATCCTTAATGAAATTCATCATCTGATGAATCCACTTTCCCCTCATTAAGTGGGTGCATGCAGCTGAAGGAGAACACACAGTGGTGCAATGAAGATTTAGAAGCCATAGATGGAGACCGAATTGTGCAGTATTGTGCCACATGGACACATATTTTCAGGTTATACTATTTAGTTTCCAAATGGCGGGCAGCTGATTGACGAGTGCTTTGGCCTTTGCGGCGTTCAAAGCACGGGCAATTCTGTGGGGGATGGGGGGGGGGGTAAGCGGGAGGGGTGTATGTGGCGTGGTGGCAGCTGATGGGGAAGGCAGTTGAAGGGAACAGGTTGGCACGTCTGTTTGGGCTCGTCTTGCCACGTTTGACCTTCAACCTTTAGCTGTGACAGCTCCGGGGGGTTAGGCAGTACCGAATTCCCCTGGATTGGGCGAGCCAGGTTGGCCTGCGTGACGAATTAGGAGGCATGCTGTTGAACTGCTGGGCAGGTCTTACGTGCCGAATTTCAGCCATGCCGCAGGACGTCCAGTCTCATTCCTGTTTAATGTCAAGCGACGCCTGGCTGGTTTAAACCTGTTACAAGTTACTGTGATTTAGCATATGTTCTACTCATTACATTAAGTTTTACCTTGACTAACATTTGACCATATCTCTTTACAGGTTCATTAACACATTGTGACAATATCTTACACATTTACATACTGTATAGCTAGCACAAATACTAACACAAAAATATCCAAACAAATGTAATGTATACTACACGTACAGTAAACTGTACAGTATACTGTAGATGAATATGTTAAAAAATTATGTTCAGCTCCATCATTATGAATATTCTAGATATGTTCTAAATGCTCAGCGGATTACATGGGACTATATTAAAGTAGCTTTGTGACAGCTGTTATCACCCAGCACTCAAAACATGCTGAACCGTCCAAATTCAGTATGAGCCTCTGAGGTGCAAGTAATACTTTTATTATAAGACTGTTTCAGCATTGGTGGTATTAAAGTTTTACTGCAGTTGTGCTGAAAAAATAGAAGCATAGCCAGTTTAGCTCTGCATTGCCACTCGTGTAGTAACGTTGTGAGATGATCTGCTAGATATGGGCCTATTGTATTGGGAGTATTGTAAGCATTTTAGCAGTCAACTACCAATAATGTAGCAGAATGCATTTTGCTCTATGAGGTGGGTTACACTGCAGCTCTTAACATTACAAGTGCTTACATTAGGCATCCCACTAGAGAAAAGCTTTGTCAGGTTGTGTTTTTTGACTTTACACATCCTCGAGAAGGAGGAACATTTGCATAAGCAGGCTATTCATTGTCAGACACTTGAAAGCATACCGTGTTTATTCACAACGCCATTAGTCATTGGGTATCTTTTAAAGGAGCACCAAATAAGCAGCCGTTGAACAAAGCGTCAGAGTTCTCCATTGTGGTGCTACAATGGGGACATCGCTCAGGTGGCTCACTGTGCAAGAAGAACATGTCTTTCTGCCTGGCATTACGTTTTGAACGCCCGTGTGTCGGTTTCCATAGCGCCAGCAGTCCGTGGTGGTTGCTTAAGGTTCAGGGGCTTTGAGGGTAAGCTGCTCCCTTTTGTGTTCCCTTCCATGCGTAAACGCTCACTTTTTGGCACAGGAACAGTTAGCTTTCCAGACAGACAGAAGAAGAATTATGACAGCCATTACATCCTGCCAATTCTTCTGTGTTTCTACCCCCCCTCCCTTCCTTCATCTTCCTTCCTCCCCCAAACACACCACCCCCAAACCGAAGCCTGTTCTGTGCCGCATGCCGCCGGTACCACACAGTTCTGAGCGCGCTCACATTAGTCGCAGGAAGAGAGGTGGTGGGCACATAGATTCCCATGCTAGGCTGTAGGCCAACACGACGTGTTCAACATGGAGGGCCCAAGGCTGCCTCACACACACAGATGACAAATTCAGGAGACAGGCGGGGGAGAAGCAAGGAGAGGGGGCAGCAAGATACGGCCATTACCAGTCACTTGTGTTTGTTATCGAAGCAATTGTGTCCCCCATGTTTTGGCATTAAACCCTTTTTCCCAGACATGGACATATTTCCTGCTCCGACGGATGAAGAATACTTTTTTTTTCTTCACCCCATTCCTTCATATTTAACCATATAAGCTATTACTTTTAGGCCAGATTGCCCCTTGGCATTCCAACCCCCCTTCCCCAGTTTAACCCTTCGTACTCCGAGCCGGACCAGGTTTTACTCATACCCGCATGCCGAGTTGTGTGGAAACTCTGTGACACAACTGTCGAGCGGGCTCCCAAACGTCCATTTCCCACACCCTCCCGGTCCCCTCTTGAGATTTCAAGGTCAGGGAAGGTCACAGCCTGAGATTCCCCCCGCTTGGGAAGCAGGGACACTGGTGGAAATTATGCTGAGATGACAACCTCCCCTTTTCCCGCGTTGCGTGAGCAGCAGGGGTTTGGATGCGGGAACATTAGGTTTCCTACGGAGATCGCGCACAGAGGCGTCGATGGCGGCCTTCGTTGGCCTCGACAGGAGGGAGCGCTGTGACAAAGCAAGCGGGAGAGGCTGACAGCGAAGGCACTCGTTCAGGCTCAGGAGCATGGCTCGGGACAACACCGGTGCGTCCAACCTTCCGACAGCTGAGCATGTGAGAGTGTGTGTGGTTTAAGGCCGGGGGGGGGGGTGTAGGGGCTACATGGAGCAAAAGGTATGTCAACAGCTGCCACTCTGACACCCCTCATCAAGGGCTCCAATGCACACACATGCACGGGGGCTCTATGGGCTTTTTGACTGTAATGAGGATCTGACACACAGCAGCAACATATTCTCTATCAAACTGAGTCACTTAAATGCACACACACACGCACGCACGCATGCACGCGCACACACACACACACACACACACACACACACACAGTAACCATCAGCCATGTCACCAGCATGGACACTGATAAATAGGCAGCAGTTGCTAAAGGCATATTAGGGCAAAGGGTGACCTAGGAGGGGTTTGAGGGAGGGGATGTTGGTGTGTGTGTGTGTGTGTGTGTGTGTGTGTGTGTGCGTGTGTGTGTGCGTGTTCCAAAGAGAAGGGTAGATTGGGGAGGGGTCTGAGGCGAGCACAGCAGTTGTCATGTACACCAGAGGATGGTAAGATGGCACATGTGCTGCCCTGAGTTGAAAGCCGTCTCCTCTGGGATCTGTGCTGTTGTGATCTTTAACTTGGAATACAGTGTGCGTTGACGCTCCATTGAAAGGAACTGGAAATCCTTCCAATTGCTTTGTGCCAGAGCACTTTGAGCCTGTCAGACGCTTTAACTTGTTCGGTAAGTGTGACCAATTTTGGACGACGTATTCTTTATTCTCGGCTTCCTCTTATATTCGTTGTTTGTACTGACTTGAATCTCGTGTGGGTCATAACCATAGTTGTAGTGACAAATGGTGTTTTAAAAAAACTATATTTAATTTTTACTTCGGTCCAACTGATTAGCACTGACGGGTTTAGGCTATACTTTTGCTAAAGCTAACATTTCTGAGCATTCAACAGCCGATATTAGCTAACATTGCTGAGACCTATCAGCATTATGACCTTCTGAAATGTTAAAGGATATTCACGTTAGGTCAGCCGAGTTGTTTCTCTGAGTGTTTCTAAGTGGTTCTTAGTACTTTGTTCGTAATATATGGTTCTTAATAGTTCTTAGTGACCAAACTCAAACGTGTCATTTTTTTACAGAAAATATGATTTTTGGATGTTGTAAACTGTATGCTGTATATAGTAAACTAGTCGTTGTGTGAATGAACCTAAATCGAGTTGAGGGAAATGCCTGGTGAATGAAATTGTAGTAAAATTAAATGATTCCTCTAGACCCACTGGAACTCTGTAGGTCCTGTAGGGTCATCTAATCATGTTATTGATATGGGTGGGTTGCTGCTGGCGCCTTTTTAAGGGCCTTAAGTGTTAGATAGTGAGTGCAACGGTACTTTGGTGGCCTGTTTGTCTTTGACGATAGAGCTGACCTCTTTATTTATATAACATTTTGTTTTTTAATTGTTTCATTCATTGCGATTAAAAGTGTGACAAACTGTCAAAATGCATTATGAACTACTATTAGTTTGACATTAAAATGACTTGCTAGATTTGGTATAATGCAGGAAAGACATTCTAAAATAAAAAACAAAAAAGTAAGGTATTCCTGTTATCACGCAGCTTTTTCTGTAATATCTGCTACGTTAATACTTCTCCGTGGCCTCTATAATTTAAAACCATTCAAAATAATGGTTTTCCATCGCTTTAAAGAACAAGGACAGGTGGGCTTTTAAGCAGCTGCAGCAAGCTTCACTTGCTTTCAAGGAGACCTTGACAATAAAGCTGACCTGGCTTGCTCTTTTTATACGCAAGTCAGTTTTAAGCATTTATGCTCTTCCTCAACCTCACGCCTCCCGTTTACCACACAAACACAGTCATACACACTTTCCTTTAAAACACTTGTTTACCTCAGCGAGGGCTAATTTTCTGAAGAGACTGTGACGTAATGTCCAAGTGCGGAAAGTAAAGGAAGCAACATTGTGCCCATAATGCCTTGCTGACACTTGATTATTTTGACATTTAAGCATGATGGATGTTTTGTTCAGCTGTTCCCATATGTCATTTGTTATGACACACAAAGATCTGCAATGCTGAACCTGAGATTAACCATCACGACTCCCACTCACCTCATGAAAAAATGTCGGATGTAATTACATTGGTCTATGTTTGGGTGTCGGCCAGCTATCTGCATCTTTCCAGTCCGCCTGGTTTGTGAGACGTCATTGATGACAACGTGTCGGACTGGTGACGGCCAACGTTGGTACACAAGCGGGCTCTGTGGCACACACCCTCTCACCGCAAGTGTCACATTGATGTCATCAGCGCTTTGTCTGCAGGGGACCAAAAACTCTTTGACAGACCTGTGTGAGAGTAAGAAGAAAACGGCTTTTTTTTCTTTTCAACATTTGCGTGTGTGCGTTTATTACATGTACATAATTTAAGAGCAGGTGATACATATCCAAATGTTGGCGACAACCATTTTAAACATAGTTGTTTTATTTAAAACATGTCGCATACTCATATAATCTTGCTGACTTAATCAGTGCAGGGGGTTTTCAGTGCCTTGCTCAGGGACACTCTGATGGGATGCACAGCTGTTGTGTGGCTCAAGACACTGACTTTCCAGAACTCTCTGTCTCTTTACCTTTTTACCCTCAGCAAGTCTGCCAAATAACAGAATGTCAGTTGTATCAAAACCCATGGGAACAGCTGGAACAGCCTGTATACTGTATGAACAAAATATTTATGTAAGATTAGAATCATAATCCCCTAATAGTGCTTGCTACAGTAGATGGGGTATTGAAATTGTACACAAAAGGGCATTGAAAATGCATATTTGCACAAATTTGTCTATAATAAAGCATATCTCAAGAAGTCAGGCACACATTGAAGGGACATTAACACTATCGGCGGCATGGCCTATTCATGTGTGTGCGGGGCTGCAAACCCAAAAACTGTTGCCATAGCGGCAGGCGCCGGGAGCACGGCAGGAGTAAGATGGACACACCCTAAGCATGCCCCTAAATCTGTTCAGCTTCTACTTCTACCCAAAAAAGAGAATATACCGGTAATGACTACTAAGTACCCAGAACAGTACAACGTATGTTCACATTTACACTACAAGTATGTTGGGAGAGCGGGGTTAGCTTGGCAACAGAGAAAAAACTAAATTTGAACTTTTATAAATTATTTTTAAATCGGAACAAACTGTTTGTCAAGCATAATATTGGTGAAAATAAGAGAGCCGCTGAAAATGTATAATTGTTTTGTATGCTTATAACGCTAGAAAACTATATGCATGGTGTTAGCTGAGGTTCAAGTAGCCTAGCTTGCTTTTCCATTGTACAGTGTGCAGCAATGAGGAAATTGATCGGGAAGAAAATAGAAGCAGCCCGCTCTCGAGATGCTCCTGCTCTGCAAAGAACATGCACCCAAAACATGGATACTGTCCTCAGTTTCCTCGCTGCTAATCTTCACAAAACAAAGCTTAAACAAAGTGCTGTCTGCATATCGCCCATAGCAACGTATATCAACTCCCACCCACTTTTGCCCGTACCTCCGCTGAATTTTGAAACCTTCCGCTTGCCGCAGATAGTGTGAATGCCACTTTAGTTATTATTTCGTCCGGGTCCATTATGTTTTTCATTTTTGTTTGTATTTGTGAGTCTAATTGGTTAATTCTAATGAAAACATTATAGTACACTTTTGTCCTACAAGAATGTCCAATAAATTGGAGAACTGCACTATAGGAGGAGCCTGGTGTAACCAGACCCAAAATTAACTTTGAGAATAATGTCTGACCACCTCTGGTTAATTTAGAAACTAATGTCAGGAACCCGACGGCTTGACTTTTAACGATATTAAATGCAGTTATACTGCAAGGTTAAATTGCAAGCAGAGAGGTTGTGAATCCAGATTTGTTTGGACAAAGCATGACACTGCGCTGCAAATGTCAACACAGAGTCGTCCTCTGTGAGCGGAGCTAGTGGCAACATCAAAGTTTGCCCAGTCTAGAATAGTCCCAGCTCCCTCCCTACTAGGAACCAAGAACACATGGAAAATCAAACGCTACCAACTCCACTCGCAGCTGCAACAGATTGCTTTGCGTGTTTCATGTGCAGACTGAGGCAGGAGAGACTGACTGAGCCACTACTTTCAACAAATAAATAATACAATCAAATAATAAGTTTATCCGACTAGTATTTATGGTGCCGACTAGCAATGATCCCAGCGTTTAACCTTTTGACTGACTAATCGTGTACATCCCTAGTTACCATAACGGTTTTGATCACCTCATCTAGCTCTACCACCATTTTGAAACTCGCTTGACTTCAACGTCATCTCACTAACCCACCCTGATTGGGCCGCTAGCTTTCCAGACTTGAATCTCAACAAAAAAGTTTAGTTGAGAACAATAGTCGGGTGGAGCCAGGCTACTCTTGGAGTGGAATATTTAAAACTTTATTTACAGAGAAATGTTGAGTATATATATGGCACTGTACAAGAATGTCAGTATGGTGTATTTCACAATAATTAGGCTACCTAATACAGAAATTTAAATATATTGAAATAGAGACATTAACTTATGTTTAAGATAATGTTACTGGAATATTACTTGACAATTACTATTTATTTACCATGTAAATACATCATTTAATAGTTTTTCCAGTAGTTAATTTGGAAGACCAATATTAATTAAGTGCCACCAAATGTTTAATATTTGTATCTCAGTGAAAAGGTGGGGAAATAAACATGTTTATCAAGCGTTTGATCACATGTACAGTAGATGTTAGCACCAGCATGTGATGTGTATGATCTGTGTACATACGGTCTGCTTGCACTGTGTGATGCAGCCAGCCGACGCCTTTTGTGGAGGGTGTGGCCACTGATGACTGAGACTGGTCAGACTGCATAGCTGGTCTCTGTGGCAACAACAGTCCCTGTGTTACATCGGCAAATATGCGTGTTCTTGTTCACGAAACACCGGCAGGACAATGCACACAATTTAGCCAACATTAAACAGGAGAAGATGGACAAACATTATGTGTACAGTGTGTGTGTGTGTGTGTGTGTGTGTGAGTGAGTAAGACTGTTTTCTGTTTGGTTCTTCGTTGCTTTAGGCTATGTGTAAAATCATTAGATCTGTGACAGTAAGGGAGCCCGGTGTTAAGTGCGTGGGCTTGTGCTTTTATATTTGTGCGTAAATGTGTGTGTGCGTGCGTGCGTGTGTTTGTAGGCATTTCATGAGCGTTATTTATTTTCTTCAGCATCAATTTGTTTGTGTGTGTGTGCTTTTGTGTGTGCGTGTCTTAACAAAGTTTGTGCGTGCGTGTGTGCCAGGGCAGACTGCGGTATTGACAGGAGCCCAGAGGCGGGGGCGTGATTCACGAGCCGAGAGGCACCGATTCCTTCAAATCCCCCCCCCCGTCCCCCCACTTCCTCCTCCACCTCCACCACCATTCCCTAGCAGGAGTGCTGCCCTTGCACTGCATCATCAACACCCCCTCTCCACCGCTATCAACTCCTCTCCCAAGACCCATCCACTGATTGGCTGGGACGAGCAGGGGAAGGTGGGCGGGCGGAGGCTGGGGAGATCATATTGCACTGCCAGGGTTGGCAGCTGAGACACACATGCACAATCACAGTCACTTTATCCCCCCCTCCCCTCCCCCCCCCATTCTTCCTCATCTCCCTTCCCTGAGCCTCTAGCAGGGTTTGCATGGTCCCACCTGCCTATGGGCCCTCCGTACCAGTCATTAAGGACACTGTCGGTGGAGTACAGCGCCGCGGCGTTTGACTTGAAGGACCGCCAGTCACCGGGCAGGGTACAGGGAAGGGCCAACGTCTGACTGACTTGTTGCCCAGGGAACATGAGGCAACTGGCTGGAAATATCTCCACAGCTGGTGTTGGCAGAACTCCCCCAAGGCTGGCCTGCGAACGCAGTCCCGCCGGTACTGTGGAGATGAGAGAATGTAGCCCAGTTAGACACCCAATCTCATTTGGTTGCTCTGCCTGTCTCCGTGAAAAGTCTAATCCATCAGAATATCTGATGGGAGCTCTGACTCCTCCTTGTGAGGTTCTATAGGACGCTTTTTGTAGCAACACATTGTTAGGTGGTTCTATAGGACGCTTTTTGTAGCAACACATTGTTAGGTGGTTCTATAGGACGCTTTTTGGAGCAACACTACATTGTTAGGTGGTTCTATAAGACGCTTTTTGTAGCAACACTACATTGTTAGGTGGTTCTATAGGACGCTTTTTGTAGCAACACTACATTGTTAGGTGGTTCTATAGGACGCTTTTTGTAGCAACACTACATAGTTAGGTGGTTCTATAAGACGCTTTTTGTAGCAACACTACATTGTTAGGTGGTTCTATAGGACGCTTTTTGTAGCAACACTACATTGGCAGGTGGTTCTATAGGATGCTTTTTGTAGCAACACTACATTGTTAGGTGGTTCTATAGGATGCTTTTTGTAGCAACACTACATTGGCAGGTGGTTCTATAGGATGCTTTTTGGAACGCTACATTGGCAGGTGGTTCTATAGGATGCTTTTTGTAGCAACGCTACATTGGCAGGTTAAAATATTGTGGGGTTGCTGTGAAAACTAAAAGCTGTGCTAACTTTGGCTACTGCTGCATGCTATAGGCTTGCAGACCTTGGAGTCTCAACATGGCACCAAAAAGTGTGACTATCAGTAATTGGTCTACAATATTCACACCCTCCATAGTGACGCATTTAGTCAAACCGACTCCTTTATGTTTTTTAACAGCATCTGGTTCTTCATTCACACATATGAGGTCTTCAAATATGACTTTAGGTAAGATAAACTCCACTTGTTTTTCTAGTTTGGTTTCCATTGCTGCTTTCTTTCTATTCCGATAGCGTTCGCCCCCAACCAACTGCCACTGATTTGATTAAGTTTGATTCCCTGTCTCAATTGGGTTTGTATAGAGCATTCAGTCAGCATTGTTTGTCATCTCTCGGGAGTTCGTCCATCACATCGGGCCAAGTGTCACTCACCGTCTCACCAGGTGAGTGCTCAGACACTATTGATCTGCTTCCATCTGAAGCACACATCTGTCTTTTTGATGGCCTACTCAAAAGGCAGTGTTTTGACATCACTGTCTAGATCTAGCCAGGTTGCCTTACGTGAAACCTGAAGTCAAACAAGATTTTAACATGACTTTTATGCTAATAGGGGATTGTCTCTGTATCCCTGGCATATCTGTGTATCAATTTAGCTAAACATGCATTAGAGAGGTATGCCACTTAACCAACAGTAGTAGCTTAAATAAGTAAACAATAATATAATGTGGTGGATAGGCACCACGATGGATTCACAGGCATGTGATTTAGTGGGCTAATGTAAAGAGGTTGGAATCTGGTATATTGAACTCAAATGTATACTTTGTTCTGACAATGGGTATATTTGTTATGACATAAACATTTTTTTTGGTACATGGTTCTCATCTAAGGCAGGGACAACCCAGATTGAAACCTCTAATCAATGAGTTACATAAAGAAACATTGCATTTTGCACACATTGCTTACTTGTGTTCAAATGTTATATTGTTCAATTTGCCACCCATTGAGCCACACAGGAGCAGTTCTGTGTGCATGCATGTGTGTGTGCATGTGTGCGTGTGTGCGTGTGTGTGTGTGTGTGTGTGTGTGTGTTGCCGTCCGACAGTATGGTGGGGTTTTGTGGTGAAGCCGGCTGTGGTCAGGCCTGGCAAACACTGGGGCTGAGTGGGAGAAGAGATGGATTTCTCAGCAGTCCTCTGGACTGTCTCCAGCAACACGCACGCACGCACATAAACACACACGCACACACGCACACACACACACACACACAATCACGCACACGCACGTGCACACACTCACACACACACGCGCACCACCTCCTGCCACCGACTGTTATCTCCCTGCTCCAGGCTGTGCTGCTGCCTCTTGCCCACCAGGACAATAAGGAATGGCCATGCAGGAGGAACTGCACGTCACACAGACAGGGACGCTCATGGATAGTAGACTATGCATCAAAGGCCCACCGGTATATTGATGCGTCAGTGTTGTGGGCTGACTTGTGGCTTTTACACACGTATGGATTAGGTGTCTGTGTTGCTGATTATGAATTGTTACCATTGGCAGCTTTTCTTTTTAAAGGTTACGGGTTGTATTAGACTTGGAGGTGGGAAGGTCAACCACATTCTATATAATGCTCGCTGTAGACTTCAACATGCCTACAAACACTATACAGTCTTCTATAGATCATGTGTGAAATGTGAGTGGTCTATGTGGTGACCTAGTAATGACACGTTTAGTCTCTTAGGGAAACATTGGTGGCAACAGGTCTATAATCATTGGCAGCAGACAGAGTGTAAGAGAATGGTCTTACACATTCCGGTCAGTTCTCTTCAGTTCTTCCAGTTCTTGTAGGAGAGATTACATTGAAAAGCAGATAACCCCCGAATTGCCTTAGCTGTTGCATAAATGTGTGTAATGACTTTAACCTTAGGAGTTGGGCCTTGTCATTTTTTCTAAATGAATCCTTCTAAATGAATTAGAGAATTAGAAAATTATGATTAGAAGAGTTATCTGTAGAGTAGTTTACTTACAGTAAATGCTTAATGCGTTTACTTGCTAGTTGCTACTACTTAAGTATTAACACTTAAGTATTAACACTTAAGTGTTAATACTTAATTATCAAGGAAAAGAAGGAGCAACACAATTGTGACGTAATCTTTTATTTATAATATGGAATTACCGCATTTTCATAGGAATAGGAGTATTTCTTTCATCATACAGACTGGCATACAGTATAGTACAATCAGCCAGGCATCTCTTATAGAATAGCGATACATATTCACAGTATTCACTCATGTGGAACTTCTTCTATTGATTGACAATCATCATAAAAAATGTAAAGCGCATTGAGAACAAACTGAAAAAACAGAGCCTCGGCTACTTGTTTGAATGACATGAGAAATACATTCGGCAATTAATACTTTATGTTCAAATAACTACCTACTGTGGGCAATTTTCTTCATTGCACACATTATTAACAAACCGCTATAGCTTTAAATATCTGCAGAAATGTTTGACATATCATTACACTGGTCTTGCATTGGGTTGCTGCTGTAATCTGTGTTGGCCTGACAAGCAGAGCAGTGACGGTTTTAAGGAAAAAACAGTAATCACTGAATTGATTACACCTCACGTTCAACAGTCACGTGTTTAAGCATGTTAGAGGTCATATAATATGTAGCTTGAAACCAATTCCCTGAGTTACTGTAATGCAGTGCATACCTGAGATGTTCTTTCAGAATTGGAAACTGAATTGGAATACTGGCAGCCAGAATGGGTAATCAAATACCAACTGTGCACACTTCTCCAAACCTTTAAGGCGTCCCCCAAGGACCTAATCTAGGTCCACCGTGGAATCAATCTTATCACTGTTTATTTACTTGTCCAGAGCCTGACTTTCACTGTGTCCTGCTCAATGAGGCTGCAGACATGCCCCTGAGGTTCCACCAGACATCAGACATGGGAAGCAAGGCCCAGCAGCAGGAAGGGTAAAAGGTCGACACTAGACCACCTGGGGCAAATAAAGCAGCCCTTTCATGTGTGATCAGCCCATTGCCTAAAGACAAATCCCACCGAGGCCACGCTTTGAACTCGAACCGATGCCTCCACACAACTGGAGCGAGTCCCTGGCTCAGTTGCTAACCAGGGCATACAATACTGTAGCAGGAAATGAAAACAAACTAATTACTTTAACAAACGCACGACACCTGTATGTGTGTATGTGTGTGTGTGTATGTATGACTAAAGCATTTCGGCCCAGGCACACTCTCATGTAAAAGTGAAATGCTCATTCCGTTTTGTCATCACCCCTCCCCCCCCTAAATACTCTCCTTCCGCATTGAGCAGCCAGTGCATAATTCATATTCAAATCAATGGCAAAGCTGCATCTATGAAATTCACTCAAACATACATAGCTTGCACGCTTACAGGTATCTGTCACAACATGAGCATACAGCAATCTTAGTTTTAGTAGTATGAAGGCAAATAAGGGGCCCACGCTTTGTGTGTGTGCTTCCAGGTACAGTATTAAGAATGCAAACCATGCAGGAGATGTGTTTACAGTGTAGGCTGTCCAGCTGCTACATCACTACAGCAGTGACTGCTGTCACGCTGCTGTGTGTGCAGACAGTCTGGATGTATATATATAGAGTGCTATTTTTGCGTCTCAACTACAAATAATAGTAGTGGGGTTAAAAACATCGCACGTCTCTGTTGCCATTCGGAGCTTCCTGCTGCCTGCTCATTCATTCATAAATGTGCACGTGTGTGCAATAATACAGATTGTTGTGATACTGCAGCAATGGCATCCTGATAAATACGTCCCTCTTGTTGTTGTTTTTCTTGTTGGATGTGGATAGACGCTCACCACGCAGTCTTTATTCAGGTCTTAAACAGGTATTCCATCGTGAACTGGTTTCACATTTGAACATTTGCTGTCTTTTCCAGTGGCATGCAGAATTAGGCCTCGCCACTGCAGTTTTAGCTAATAACTCGGCGTATTGTGAATGTTCCCTGTGTGGAGTAAAGCTAAAGCTCTGAGAGGCAGGGGCCCACCCACCCATGTAGTGATGCCAGCCGCCTTGCTCGACCACACTGCCAGCTTCCCTGGTTTGGGCAGTACTGCGTGATGTTCTGTGGGGAGGACGTTGGCACATGTGACAGTTTGTAGTGTGTGTTCCTAGACCTAGACCATACTGGGCCATTGCTGTAGCCGAAGAGAAATGCATTCAATCGGTCAGGACGTCGGTGTGAAAAACGACCTGTAGCCACAGATATAGCCCATTTAACAGCCCAGGCACTGCATCGCATTGATCCGAATCACAAACCTCAAAAAGTCTGTCACGGAACAAAAGACGGATGGAACGTGAAATGGGGGCGCTCCACTTTGATTTGCAGTGATGGTGGTGAGGGGGGAAGGAAGCGGGGAGGGAGGTGACCACATTCAGCATGACAGTGTCGGCCAGGCTGGGGCAGCCGGTTGCCGCGGGCGACCAGCAGATCAGTGATGTGGCGGTGATGCCTCTAATGAAGCTGACACAGCGCAGGCTCTGTTCTCGGTCCCTCGAGGGCTCCCTGCCACACCGCAAATCGCTCCCCTATTCTGTGTGGAAACGCTAAACCTATGAGAAGTTGCTCCTTCTCCCCCTTCCCTAGCACGGTCCACATCCAATGAGTTTCTAACTGTGGTTCACACCGGTGCGTATTCTACCCTGTATGCGTGTGTCGAGGCAGTACGGCCATATTGTTAGCTATGGGATGACCAGCCCGGCACCAAGTGGCTCGCGCCAATAGCAGCTTCTTCTCTCCTTGCCTACTAGCGGTGCGGTCAACGTTGGCGAACGTTTGAACGTTCTGTCTGGGCGTTACAAAAAAAAAACTGTCGCCCTTCGTCCAGCGTTGGCACGCGTTTGCCGAGAACTGCCTCCTGATATCGTTTGCGTGTGTTCGCGAAACGTTCGCCACGAACTCAAAGCAACGCCTGTTTGAACATGTTAGCAAACTATGCTAACATGTTAGCAAACTATGCTAACTATGCTGCAGACGACCAATGTTTCCCTTCTGTGTGTTCCCCCCTTCCCCCCCCCAGGAGCAGACCAGCTGACGTGACCGGGAGCAGGACGATCCCCGTCCAGCCTGCGCACAAAGGGTGGCCTTCTCCCAGCCCAGGACGATGATCTGAAGGGGGCGCTGGTGACACCAAGCCCCCCCCACTCCCACGTGTATCTGGGCCTTCACTCCGCTCAGCTGGAGAGAGCACAGGGCAGAGAGCGAGATTAGGGAGAGGACAGACCCGAAGCCAGCCGGCCCCAGAGCAGCCAGCCTTTCGCCCCCGCCCCCCCCCCCCATCCCCCCCAGCCCTTCCCAACACCACGCCACCGCAGCCATGGGGAGGAAAAAGATCCAGATTCAGAGAATCACCGACGAACGCAACAGACAGGTGAGACCGCACGACTGTGTCTGTGTGTGTGTGTGCGCGCGTGCGCGTCCTGAATCCAATCTATCATAGAACGTCACATATTATGAGATTGAGAATCTGCGTATGTGTGTGTGTGTGTGTGTGCGTGTGTGTTTTAATATCATATTCCCCTCGCTCCAATACGTTCCCACAAGGACGTGTGCCGTCTGCACACATCACGTGGCCATCGCATTGTTTAGCCGTGAGCGGAGCCGCAGTCCCAATAAGGCCAGGCTTCATTATGGTTCTCATATGACTCCACATCTGCACCCACCCGGTTTATTGAAAAGAGCCCCACACACACACACACACACACACACACGCACACACACACACACACACACACACCCCTTCCTCTGTTTCCCGGGTTACATCGGGACAGGGTGGAAGTGGAAATGATCCATTTTAAATGAATCAAGCGCCGAACTGGGGGGAGCGGGGGGGGGGGGGGGGGGGGGGGG